>BSQZ01000006.1:11729161-11731661 GCA_033239005.1 Lamellibrachia satsuma
GTATCATGTTAATTATCATTTCAATTTATTTTATGTCATGTATTTATTTATAGTATTCATAAAATGTCTGTATTTCATCAGTCGACGCACTAGAACGGTATTATGTCGCGAGTAGCAGAGCGTTAACTTCGATTATCCTCGATCTGGGTTGTGGAACCACCGTTTGTCGCACACACCATATCCTGAAATCAGAGTGTCGTTTCCGTTGTGACGGAAATTATTTAACCATTAAGGACCATTATTCCTTCAATTAAAATAATAGACGGTTTATATCAGGCCTTGTGTGTGTGCGTGCGTGTGTGTGTGTGCGTGCGCGCGCGCGCGTGCGTGCGTGCGTGCGTGCGTGCGTGCGTGCGTGCGTGCGTGTGTGTGTGTGTGTGTGTGTGTGTGTGTGTGTGTGTGTGTGTGTGTGTGTGTGTGTGTGTGTGTGTGTGTGTGAATGTGTGTAATTTTTGCTTCTTTTTGCGCAACATTTACATGATGACGTCTTTAATACAGTTTTTGTTATTCGAACCACCTATGTAACGCTTACAGTTAAAAGTTAGCTCTATGTCCATATATTTAGGGAAGCGCTAACAACAATATTAACATTTCTGGTGAAATCTTTGGATTTTCCTGATTATTTTATGTTGGGGAAGTTTTTTGGAAAATGTACTTAGCAGTGCTTCGTACAAGTACATCATATCATGAAATCTCATAGAACGCGATGCTTTAGTTCGATACTTTGGATATGCATTGTTTTAATTACAATCGTTGGATAATAAATTGTGGGAGGTCACAAAACCGATATGCAAAGGGCACTGCCAACGTTTTGCCGTTTCTCCGTGTGCCTTCGTTTTGCCTGCGTATAATTACAAATCGTATGTAGGCCTCGTCGCCGTTGTACCTATCTGAATTAATTATGTTGCGCCTATCACCAAAGAGGGCGTGTTTATGCATCATAAGACAAAACGCTGTTGTATTTAGTCGCAGTCACTTCAGAGTCGTTCACGAAGGTGGCATTGTGGGTTTTCCAGTCGAAGTCAGCATTGCAGGTATGTAATACAGGCAGTGATATTTTCTTTAATTATTTTGAGTTTTGTAACACAATATGCTTACAGTTATCAACTTTACCATGTAATTATGTAATTGAATAATTTGCTTTGTACGCTAGACAATTAGATTGCCTTCATTGTTTTGAAGAAACAAATATTTACTTACCTACCCATGTTTACATTTACTTTGATCTAACCATTTGGTGAAGATGGGTTCCAAAGTGTCGTAATGCTTTAGCATGCATTCTTCTTCAAGGAAAGTGCATACATTTGAATAAAAAGCACCGTTAAATGCTGGCGAGTCGATCGATAACAACATCTTACCAAAAACACATATCAACGGCTTGTAAAATATGCCTTCCCCTCTTATCTTCTGCTAGGCCGCATACAATTGTCAAGTAAGTCATTTCTCACAGACGTAGATGTTTTAATTATCGGTCTTCTTTGTGTTCGCCAATGAGTAAAAGAGTACGAACGTAGGCAACGCATTGTTCCAGGTTTGACGATATTTTAATCGTATTGTACATCAGACGACTACATATATAATGACAATATAAACGCACACTTTGACAACGAAAAAACATTGAAGATAAATATCACCGTAATAAATATATAGACACTTAAAGTCTAGAAGTTAAATAAATAAATTGAATCGTTAAATCAAACCATACATTTTTAAATCTAATGGTAAAACAGGTATGCCCCGCCAGGACCACTCTGACTTATAACTTGTGTGCCTAAAAGGAAGCTTGTGCCGGTCCCTTGGAATCCCTCCTCCGTTGTATTTTACTACGGGTTTACCAAATACAGACTCCGTCAATAAAGGCACTATAATTGCATAAATGCAAAATATTATATTATATCTTGCAGTATATTTCTATTTCCACAACACCTGCAATTTCCTTAGAATTCAATTAAGTGATAATTCCAAATAATACCCTGTCCTACCGGCCTGCCTCGATTATGAATAATACTTTTTCCCGCGGTTATCGGCAAGCTTCAATGTGACGTCTTTGGTAATATGGAAGCGCAGCGAGACTGTGACTTTCCATTCAGTCACCTGTGTTTACAGCGATAGAGGATGTTTCGTAGCGAGCGCAGAATGCTTTTGTGCGGCAATCGGTTGTAATGCAAACAGTAGGAAGGCTAGATTAACATGTATTTCATTTAAATGCCTTCCGCGGCCAACTTTGCTAAAGAAATGGCCGCGAAAATTTCAAACTTTCAAATGTCAAACCGACGAAGCACAAACTTGTTTCGATCACTACTAGGAGAAAATGGCAGCCCTGGGTTATTCTCTTGCTAAAATTTATTTGAAAGAGCATGATGTTCCAATATTATTCCAAGTAGTGGAAGCTATGTTGATGTTATCAGTCCATAGAACCCGAAGTCCGAACGCAGTCAGCGACAGTAGCAGCGACAAGTACGTCGCTCTGATCGACGGCAAGCAGGCCTCGCAAGCGGAC
>BSQZ01000006.1:11739161-11801661 GCA_033239005.1 Lamellibrachia satsuma
TTTAGCACTAATGTCTCTTTCCGTATATCATCCTCCATGTAGTATCACTATTTGTGCCCTTAGAACCTCTGTCAAAGACGATTTTTTGCCCATTTTAGGGATGAAGACAAAACTGAAAAACACCTAATCGATAATGACAGCAGCAGACAAATGACCTGGAAGTACTGACTAGGCGTATTGCTTCAAGGCCCAAATAGGATGATGCAATCCAGACATTATCTGATGCAATCTGATGCCATACCGTAAAATGCTTAAAAATCGTGCCTGGTCTTAAACTTTTGCATATGACTGTACAAGTCGATTATAACCAGTTATTGATGTACCCAATAAAACAAAAGTATATGCACACAACCAATCAAATCGGTAATCACCATAATACATCAAAGATGAGGGGCTCTACCTGCCCATACATGGTTACATAAAACGTCATAGATAAACCACACAACTCACCAAATAGGTAATTACCATACTACATCAAAGTTGATGGGCTACACGACATAGAAGACATCATAAACAATCCATGCTACGACATGTATTGCAACATTATGAAATCAGAAGTGGAGGCGAGGAGGATGTGGTCAAATAAAGTTTGTAAATAACAACTCGCGTCGATGACTTTCAAAACCGGAATGGCAGTGCCTCGCCACCCCAGCGGTCAACAGGTGCGTGCGGTGGACGATACCACTCGCGTGGCAGCAGGAATTAACAGTACATTAATATTCCAACCATCCACCACAGAAACATAAACCACTGTTTTACTGCGCTCAAAATTGCACTGATGTTTCCTGTGGTGTCGAATGCGTAGTGAGACGCTGGTCTAGTTTCAAATGTGGCTGCAGCTCGTTTGACGTAGGAATAAGGGAAAGGATGATACATAAGTAAAGGTTGTAAAGGGCATATTTTAAAGCCAGGTTGTATGCATCAAAATTACACCAGTAAGCATAATCATTGTACATACAAGTCGATTATAACCAGTTAGTGATGTACCCAATAAAACAAAGGTATATGCACTCAACCAATCAAACTGGTAATCACCATTTATATATCAAAGGTGAGGGGCTACCTGCCACAGGCACTACTCCATAGAGAGACGTGCCACCTTCACCCAAGGCCTGATTTCGTTGTTGGATATTTTGTGAACAATTGAATAGGTTTGGCACAAAATAAAATGCAAATAATGAGTGTAATAATAATGTTTCGATAAAATCTAACAACATTTCCATCCAAGACAACGGTACAGATGTCAAGTGGACAAGGAAGTCATTGGCTTATCAAGAGTCCAAACATTTTTCGTCTGTGTGTAACACGACCTCCGTAGGCAATATGCACTAATGTTACCTCGTGTCCTCTAGATCTCTTATCTTTCTTAGGTGAGAACAAATACATCTATCAATATTTGTATACCCATTCAATAACATGAAACAATGTTGATCCACCTTCATCCTCCTTGTCTCTAGGTTTGTTAAACCACATTCTTTTAGACGTTCTTAAAATATATAATGATAACATTCTATGAAATGCATTTCTACTAATATAATCGGTAATTGTTCTCAAAGAAGCCGAAGCAAGGATGTCACCATGTTTGAAAAGGGAAGATTATACGCAATATCAAGGCTATGATAACGGAAGGTTAGCAACCATTTTTGTGGAGACAATACATATATACTAAACATATATGATGGGGCCTATATGCATACTGGCAGGGGGGCAGCCGTGGCCTAGTGGTTAAAGTGTTGGACTCTAAATCCGAGGGTTGTGAGTTCAAGACCAACACTGGGCACGGTTCGTTTTCGAAGCTTAGGCAATTTCGTTTACCCTACTTTGCCTCAGTCTACTCAGCTGCAAATGAGTACAAACACTGTTTGGAAGGTACCTGCGATGGACTAGTGTCCCGTCCAGGAGAGTCAGTATAACTGCACTCTAAGTTGCTTCGCACTACAGAAACCAGGTTTAAGCACTGGCCATATAAACCTTCATGGCTTCCTTAAGGCGTAATGCCTGGGGGATGACTTTACCTACCTATATGCATACTGAACGACATTATATGCAGGTTCGTGATTCCCCTATCCCCGTACCTGTAGGCCGATACTCATAGGTTTCATTGATCAGAAAATACGTTAATCCGTAGGTACATGTTTAATGGACACTTCCTCCTCAATTAATTTATAACCAATGCATCGACACGTTTGACTTTGATTGTTAGATCGGGTAAATAGCAAAAGTGTGATTAGCCTCATGTAAACGTATATAGAGCAGGATCACCTTTGCAGTTTTCTTGTTGAATTTTGACCGGAAAAATTACCGAATGATTAATAATAGTTTTTTTCTTCCGATGATTTCCTCAAAACTAGATAACACTTGCACAAACAGCTAGACAAGCAAAAATGGCTTAGTGGATTATAAATAGGTTTTATTTTGTCGCGAAACGATTCTGAAACGAGAAGAGCGAAAACTTTGAATTGAAGAAGGATATTTAAGTGGCCTGTTGGTTAAGTTCGACGTGAGGCACTTGGATGCAATGATATGTTGTGACTCGATAGTTAAGGACTTGCTGACTTGTTGTTCGCAAAAAACTTAGCATATATGTGTACACACAAACAATATATTCCTATATTGTAGACTATTTCCAGAGGACTACGTAACATATTTGATAATGTGTATTATTTCAAGATCAACATATTACAATAATTTTCCATATTCTTATTTAATTGACTCGACAAATTAGAGCTTATCACCACTCTTATGCAAATTGACATCAATGTTGTTCTACAGTATTTGTTTTTGAAGTTGCATTTTTTTCGTGTATGGTTATTGTGAGTGGTGTGTAATATTTGAAGATGCACCTCTCCTGGGTTGTCATTTTAACTCCGACAGAAGCATCATATAACAGTTACGTGATACATCTTCCATCACATAAAGTCCTTTGGGAAATGTGGGTGGCGCTTTATGTAATTTGTTGAGCAGCTGAATTGATGGGAGTAATATTAATACCTTATGTACTACTGCATTAGAGCTTTCAGATGATCAACACAGTTACGCATCAGGCCGAACTCACCTTTACAATGGTTTTGGTGTTTCTACCTGAAAATCGATGTAAATGTAACAAATGTTTATTGATTTATATAGCACCATATGTATACAATAATATTATATGGTGCTGTACAATACAATAAATAACATAGTAGAAAGTTAAAATAAAATAAGCTTTCAACATAATACAAATATTGATATGAAATGGTAAAAACTATAAAATGAGTCAAATTAATAATTTCAGTAGAAACGCCGACATATTTTATATAAGTACCTAACAGGTGTAAAAGTATTTAAATTAATACAATTAATAAGTTAGTTGTATGCAGTTCTAAAATACAGGGTATTCAGTTTGATCTTTAAAATACTGACATTGTTGCAGCTGTGAACATCTTTGGGAAGGAATTTCAACAGTTTCGGTGCTGCAACTTTAAAAGCACGATCTCCCAGTGTTTTCCTTTTTATCCTTGGTACATCAAGTTTAAGATCATCCTAGGATCTTAGAGGTAATGGATGCTTCTAGGAGTCAGCATTTCCGACATATATTCTGGTCCATTGCCGTGTAATGAATTAAATATCAGTTGGCATATCTGGTGTTTAATAAGAAATTCCACCGGCAACCAGTGAAGTGACTTTAGTACTGGAGTGATATGGTCATATTTGTCGATTCTGCACAACACTCTGGCTGCAGTGTTTTGAACCATTTGTAATTTCCGTATAAGGTATTTTGGTAAGCCGATCAAAAGGGCATTGCAGTAATCAATATAATTGTGGACCAGAGCATGTGTCAGTTTCAGTACTCTGTTGATCTAGATATGTACTGATTTTTCCGATGTTATATAGTTGCGCATAGGCTGCCCGACATTTGAACTTGACATGTTCTTTCATAGACACATTTTTATCAAAATAAGCGCCCAAATGTCGTACACAATCCAGTGCATGTACCTCATAGCCCCCGATGTTAATGGCCGTGTTGGTGCACTTTGCTGGTTGTTGCGGAGTGCCGAATAAAATGTACTTAGTTTTGGGGTTGTTCATTTTGAGTTTCATGCCTTGCATCCAGCTATTGATGTATCTAATGCATCGTTCCATGGATTCACAGTTACTGTATAAAGAATCAGGATGGAAACCACAGTAAATTTGATAATCAACTTTATGAGGTAAGTCATTTTAATGAATTTCACAAAGGATTTTACTTGTTCTGCGAAATATTCTACTGATGACAAACATTACTGAGGTCACACCCTGCCCTGCTGAAAATTCACAAAGCGGCAGACGGCGCAAGCCAGGGATGTAACCCTCTAGTGTTACGTCCGGTACCAAATTAGTTTCAACACCCTAAAGAATAATGAAAATAATAAATAAATGCTGGAAGTGAATCATAATACTGTTAGTTGATAGTTATCACGTTCTCCTTCATGTTATACTAGACAACAGAGTGCCGAACATCAATAAATCCACAACATGAGACCCTGCTCCAAGAATGTGACTTAACAGTTTTCGTACTGTTGTATATAAAAACTTAAATTTAAAACCGTGTAACAATAATCTATTCCCAAGGATAACTTCTGATGACTATTTTAAATATATTCAACAGATAGTGTGTCACTCATATTTGGGTTATCAACTAAGTTTCGCTCATATATCAAACCTTAATTACACACGCCAGAACGCACGCACACACGAACGCACGCAAGCACGCTCACAAACAAACACACACACAAACACACATACGATACATTAATTAGTTCGAGTCCTTGTCCATGAACTGAGTTTCGGAT
The DNA here is from genome assembly GCA_033239005.1 of Lamellibrachia satsuma. NCBI lineage: Eukaryota > Metazoa > Annelida > Polychaeta > Sabellida > Siboglinidae > Lamellibrachia > Lamellibrachia satsuma. Next base: position 11,743,973 of record BSQZ01000006.1, read on the forward strand.
TGAATACGAGTCTTTTAGAAGTACGATTTAAATGCGACTCGAACCTATACGCCATATTAAACAAAGCATAATAAATACATTTCAACTTGATGGCATGAACAAGGTTTATCTTTTCCGGAAGGTGAGAAAGTTTCGCATGTACCTACTGCATGATATGCTATTGATGGGGTAAGGTGTGGCGAGACGTCCCTTTGCGAGAAATTGCTAACCTCTCCCATCTAGCAATCAAGCTTGAAACTAAGAATTGCGAGATAGCTAGATGGAGCCGCATATAATCCTGTCCGTCTGAGAGAAAGATTAGGGTCAAGCGATGAACATAAGAATAGAGTTATAATACATGACGATTGTGAATTAAATGTTGATTTATCCATGACCTACACTAACACCTGAATAATTTTCTGGCGTATTGGCCAAAGGTCAGTTAATATAAATGATAATAATATATCATTCTACGTCAACATAAAATATTTGAAATTTAAGATAATGTTTACGAAATCATAAATGAATACCTCAACCAACAAAAACTCATTATCACCAATAATTAACACTAACTAACACTAACCAAACCCTACACTAACTTGCATTAACTAACATTTATCAACATTAACATAAATTGCCTCAAGAAAACACTTAAACAACTTGCCTACAAGTATATGATATATGATATAAAATATAAACAGTAGTTCTCTTCACGACTGTATTTGAAGTTAAAATTATCACTATTGTTAATGTCTGCACTCTGTGATATTATTGAAATAACTGTCGTTCATTTGTTTTTAAATGCATGATGTACTCAATCCATATATAACAATTCGGAATAACACATACTGCTTCATATGTGTTAACTGTGTACTTGTTTCCATAATTTATAGAACCTTGGTATGAGTGGCTGTTTAGTTTTTGGAGATAGTTCTGTAGAAATATTTTTGGAATTTCGTGTATGATGCAAAGGCGACAATACACGGAATTATAATGTTTCACATGAATGTCATAATTATTGTAATTTGGAGCTCGAGGTAACGGCAGAAACATAACTACGTACATCAAGTACGGTAATGATTAATTTTGCATTCTGTTTCAGGTAATACATGTATGTATGTGTATATATATATATATATATATATATATATATATATATATATATATATATATATATATATATATATATATATATATATATATATATATATATATATATATATAATGACTGAACATACATAATGACTGAACATTTCAGTCTTTACGTGAAATGACTGGAGTTAAGGCACCCTTACACAGTTTGACTGGTGACCATTTCAGTCATACTGCGTAATAAAAATGTGGGTACTTTTGTCATTATATATTGTTATAATGTTAATTGTGCATGTCAGCTTACATAATTCTTCAAACATTCTCATTACGTAAATAAATAAACAAAATGAACAAATGTTTGCTATATATTTGCAAATGGCAATATTTTGCTAATGATTGGAACACCAGGAACTCTCTGGGTACATTCCCTCTCTTTGTACAAGACCCTCCCCTTGACAGTGTGATTTACAGCTATTTCACTTGTGTTCTCTGATTTTATGGATAGGTAATGGATGACCCATCCGATCTCCAACTGGGAATGCTAATTGCCTAATAATGGTGACTGTCTCAACTGGCTATTATGCCTATGGAAAGATACAATCAGTAACATTGTTTCTTGATTTTAAGTGTGAGACATTTACCATACATTTCACAATCTGGGGTAGATAGCAGTCCATTTAATCAATGCAAATATTCCAACCTATAACAAATGAGGTATGGGTGGAACTATAGTTGAATACTCTTCCAAATGCGCCATAGCTAACATGTACTTATGCAGTAATGACATCATACCAGAATTATGTCATATAAATTATTCCACAGCCCCAGTCAAGACAGGCGAAAACCTAGGGTATTTCTGCCACAACATTTTTAAAGAAAATTAATATCAGACACATGCAATTTTGGTGGCTTGCATAACATGATGTGGTTTCATTTTGATTAGGTAATGGTGAAATGTCACACCAACATTCATTGAGCTGCACATTGAAGCCAGAGGTAATTCCCTTAAACGATGTTCTCATTCAGAAGCCCCAAGTTAATATCAACCACAGTAGTATTGAATACAAATTCAAATTCCTTAATCCTTTCTCTGTTAATTTGTCTTTTGTTTATGTAAGACAGGAATTCCACAATGAAATGGTATTTCTTCAGTTAGCCATTAATTGCACGAGTGAGCACAAATGAAAGCCGTCAATTCTGTCTCACGAAACGTCGAAGTCCTTTCATGATTTGTCACATTAAGTTATACAAACAAATTAATTGAAAAGGGAAATTAAACAAATTGGTAAGTAATAAAAGACACATTGATAAACATAATGACTATGAATATATTACAATTACAATATATTACAATATATATTTTCTTCTCACCATATTGGTTTAGGTAGTTTATAATAAAAATTGGATACTAATAAAAGTTGCTATTATGTTTCGCAGGTATACCATTTGTCAATGAGGTGAAATCGAGAAGTTGATAAAGAAACGAAGGACAGAACAAGAAGAGCCAATATATTATGTGTGCATTGAGGACACCTATGACGTCATCCTTATCGACATTCAATCATCCCCCAGTCACATTTCAAGAGGATCATTGTTTAGCAGGGCCATCTCCAAAGTTCTGTATCATAGGTATCTAACCTCGAAGCGAGCAGCAGAAGTGGCTATCCAGCTGTTGGATATATGTCTACTGTTCGGAGCCCCTGCAATACCCATTTCCATTCCCTATGGTTGATAGAGGAAGGGGGATCCACGTAACATCCTGGGGGGATGACCGTGACCGTGACCGTGGCGACAACAACTTATACACCACAGCTGTGAAGACTGGGATCATGATAAATATTCACGGAACCAATTCGACTTATGCCCACAACGCCTTCTATTCGAGTCAGACACCAACCAAGACCACCATATATCTCTCCGTCATGCATTAAAACCTTCAGCAACTCGTGGGCAACGTTTTGTCAGGTGTGACTGTAGCAGTATTCTTTAAAAATGTACTAGCAACAGGTGCAAGTGCTGCAAAGCAAAACGAATGTGTAACAGCCGGTGTCACAAAAGTCTGAGCTGCCCGAATAAGTGAGAACGAACCATATAACATGCTAATAATTAATCATCAAGTTGGTGGTAAAGTAAATTATCCTCTTAATACCAGACATGATTTGATTTGTCGTCGTTTATCAATATCTTCTGGGTAATGTATATGATTTCTCTCAGTGGCAAATTTACCTACTAATATGCTTCACATGTCTTTCATGATAACTAGTGAGTATAATAATTATTTAGTAATATTTGTTGAATACAATATTAGCTTTCACAAATACTGTGATGTAAAATATTATGAATTTAACATTATTGGCGTAAAAACAACTACGCCGGTGTATGTGCTCTCATCCATATCCTTACATATAATTATGAGAATATGGCATGTTGTTTAATATTTGTTTGAAATATATTGTGGAAATGTAACGCATTGATATAATTTATAATAATACAGTAGACTATTGCAAATTGTAGAATCATAATGAAGTTTTTTGCTATTCAATAAGACAGTGTTGTTGCAAATGCAAACTCCCTCGGGTGTCGAATGCCTTTTTCCAGATCGACAATATATATATATATATATATATATATATATATATATATATATATATATATATATATATATATATATATATATATATATATATATATATGTATGTATATATATCAGTAGGTTTCCCCAAAAATAATGTATTCGCCTTGATTAAGAATTTTTTGGGAACCCAACTTTTTTATAAGTAGGGTTCCCTAAAAATTCCTAATCAAGGCTCGTACACACGACCTGATCTAAACCGTCTACAATGTTTATTGGAAGAGGAATGGTCCTTAATGGTTATGTAATTTCCGTCACAACGGAAACGACACTCTGATTCCAGGATATGGTGTGCGCGACAAACGGTGGCTCCACAACCCAGATCGAGGATAATCGAAGTTAATGCTCTGCAATTCGCGATATAAAACGTTCCATTGCGTCAACTGAAGAACTACAGACATTTTAGAGATACTATAAATAAATACATGACATAAAATTAATTGAAATAATAACTCATTCAATGACAATTATACGATTACAACAATAATGGGTAACTATTGCATTTGCATTAGCTTTGAGAACGAACACTACGCAAAACTGGAAAACTGGAATTGTCTTAGTTCACAAGTACATTATTACAAAGAGGCATATACCTGCTACGTCCATTTTCCCTAAAACTTCCCCAAAATAAAAATAATCTGGAAAATTCAGGGATTTCACCAGAAATGCTAATATTGTTGTTAGTGATTCCGAAATATATGCCAATAGAGCTAACTTTTAATTGTATACGTTACACAGGTGGTTCGAATAACAAAAACTGCTTTAAAGACGTCATCATGTAAATGCTTTGTAAAAAGGAGCAAAATTACACATTACACACACACACACACACACACACACACACACACACACACACACACACACACACACACACACACACACACACACACACACACACACACACACACACACACACACACACACACACACACACACACACACACACACACACACACACACACACACACACACACACACACACAAACACACACACACACACACACACACACACACACACAGTATCGGTAGCGACAACATTAGCAGCAGCGTTAGTTCAATTTTTTCATTCATCATCTTTATTATAAAGTAGTTTGTGTCTCTGTCTATCCGTCTGTGTGTTTGTCTGTCTGCATGTTTGTCTGTATGTCTGTCTCTCTGTCTGAATGTCTGTCTTTGTGTCTGTATGTATGCATGTCTGTTAAAAAAGGAGCAAAATTACACGCACACACTCTCTCTCTCTCTCACACACACACACACACACACACACACACACACACACACACACACACAAACACACACACACACACACACACACACACACACACACACACACACACTGGAACCGTTTGGTAGCCATATTATTGTTCTGAATAATGGTTTAAATAGTATAATGGATATACTAAATCAGTAGCTTGTCGCTGCAAAGGGCACTGCCAACGTTTTGGGGTTTCTCCGTGTGCCTTCGTGTTGCCTGCATATAATTACAAATCATATGTATGCCTCGTCGCCGTGGTACCTATCTGAATTAATTATGTTGCGCCTATCACCAAAGAGGGCGTGTTTATGCACCATAAGAAAAAAACGCTGTTGCATTTAGTCGTAGTCACTTCATAGTCGTTCACGTGTTTTCCAGCTTTAACATGCATTCCTCTTCAAAGAAAGTTCGTACGTTTTATTAAAATGCTGGCGAGACGATCGATAACAACATCGTAGCAAAAACGCATATTAACGGCCTGTGAAATATGCCTTCCCCTCTTGTCTTCTGCTGGGCCGCATACAATCGTCGGGAAATAGGGAATTTTAATTGGTAAATCAAACCAACAATTTTGAATTATAATGGTAAAACAGTTATGGCCCGTCAGGACCACCCTGACTGATAAATTGGATGCATATTTATTCTGGGTTTACCAAATACAGATTCTGTCAATAAAGGCACTATAATTGCCTAAATACCAATATTTTATATTGTATCTTGAAGTATATTTCTATTTCCACAACACCGACAATTACTTTAGAATTCAATTAATTGGTAATTCCAAATAACACCCCGTCCTGCCGGCCTGCTTGGATTATGTATAATATTTTTTTCCCCGCGGTTATCGGAAAGCTTCAATGTGACGTCATTGGTAACATCATGTTTCGAAGCGAGCGTCAGAATGTTTCTGTGCGGCAATCGGTTGTAAAGCAACATTTCATTTAAATGCCTTCGCGGCCAACTTTGCTAAAGAAATGGCCGCAAAAATTAAACTTTCAAACTACAAACCGACGAAGCACAAACTTGTTTCGATCGCTACTAGGAGAAAATGGCAGCCCTGGGTTATCCTCTTGCTAAAATATCTTTGAAAGAGCATGATGTTCCAATATTATTCCAGGTGGTGGAAGCTATGTTGATGTTATCAATCCATAGAACCAGAAGTCCGAACGCAGTCAGCGACATGGGCAGCGACGATTCCGTCGCTCGGATCGAAGGCAAGCAGACCTCGCAAGCAGACTGCACAGCACTGTCAGAGCGATATAAAAAAGCGTTAGGTTGCATATACCAGCTTTATAATTGTACACATCCAGGTAAGGGTAATGATATTTCATCCAAAGAAGTCCCTGCTTCACAGAAAGCCACCAATACAATGTTTAAGGAAATGATTCTGTTCAAGATAAGTAAGCTAATTATGTATTAACCCCAAAAAAGTTCAGCTTTCAGGAACGTTTTTTATGTGATGTGACAATATGGTACTTTTCGTGAGTATGGTCCGTACTGCTCTATGTGACATCCAAGTGTGCTGGGGCAACTTTTACTTTTTGTTTGAACTCAACTGGGCGCCTGTCATACAACAGTCCCTAATAACTAGATGGTACTTAGCCTAACTTAGGCTAGAATTGGACTTAAGCTTAGGCTAGAACTGGACTTAGGCGTGTGTCATGTAAGATGAAATTGGATCAGAATATAATGCATAGTTCTTTTCATGTGTCAGATTTACAAATGAGCTCCCGCTCTCTAATTTAACGTAGTGTCACATTATATGTGATGGCAAGAACATAACTCGAGAAAACGTAACTAAGTTGCTGACGTATCAATGTAGCAAAGTAGATGTAAAAGTCTGGCAATGTAAAAGAAAAAGTGAGAAACCTGAAGAAGGTAATCAAGCGATAATTGTGATGATTTATTAATTAATGCGTTGAATCGCATGTCTTTGTCTTTATTTGGATCCAGTCTGGAATGATTAATTAGGAGCATTTTCCGTTGTGTCATATTTAGATGGCGGATGCCTACGCTTTCGATTTTGCTTGGTGATACGACACTAATTCGGCAGTCATTAAAGGGAGAAACACAAGATTGCAATATATGGAATATATATTTGTCCCGATCTCTCTTGTTTCCTCTTACTTCCCCACATATATATATATATATATATATATATATATATATATATATATATATATATATATATATATATATATATATATATATATATATATATATATATATATATATGTTTCTCTTTCGCTCATTTAACCATACGCCGGCACACACACAAACATCAATGAGTTTACAAAATGTGGAATGTAATGTTGTTTATCAGCTTCCATCAATTATCTTAAATCACTGACTTTACGAATCTACATAATGACTAAAGGTGTCCACTAATTGGTGAGATCCTACGCGCTTTCTTTTTTTTTCTTTTTCTTTCTTGGAGTGTTAGTATTCACCGATGGCTGCAAGAAAAAGAGGAAACACGCCATGTTGCTCACGAACACTCTTGGTTGAATTGAATGAGCTATTTTAGCAAGAAGAACGGTGATTTGCAGTGAAATTTGTAGCTGTGCTATGCTCGTCAGAAAGCAAGCGTTTGCAAAGTGCTAATCTGCATATATATATATATATATATATATATATATATATATATATATATATATATATATATATATATATATATATCGACCTTTCGCTCATTTTTACGCACGCAAACACCAATGGGTGCTTAGTTCATATTCAACGTCTAGGTTGGTGAATTGATACTTCTCATAAAACGAGTTTGACTGACGGAGGTATTTCTTTCTTTTGCAACCAATGTGACCCTTGTATTGTGACCAAGGTGGTTCTTTGTTTTGTGACCAAGGTGGTTTTTGTATTGCGAACAATGTGGTTCTTAGTATTGTGACTAAGGTGGCCTTTGTATTGTGACCTTTTATTTGTGTTGTGATCAAGGTGGCCGTTTGTTGTCTGTGCATGGTGTCAATATATGCTTCGGTTGCTAAGTTAATATTACGTACATTAAGTACTGTGTTGGATTCGACATGTTTGTAATATGTAATGTGTGTATGTATGTATGTATGTATGTATGTATGTTTATATACGTGTGCATGCATGTATGCATTTATGTATGTCTTTCCGTCTGTCTGTATGCATGTATGTATGTATGTATGTATGTATGTATGTATGTCTGCATGTCTATTCTCTCATATCTCCTTTAGCTTCGCGTTTATGGAGGCTGACATTTTATAGGCGTGCCCGGGGGCCCATGGTGGTGATTCGTGCATTAAAAAGATATTCCAAATTCCCCCGGCGAGATGGGGTTTTCGCCAAAGGCACCAATGTGGACGTTTGACGTAACTCAGTACAATAGCTACGTATAATTGATAGCTATGCGTGTTCCTGCCATTGTTACGTGATCTACGTCAAACATCCAACGAACGCTTCGTGAAACCGGAAATTGTATATGCTTTATGGAGCTTGAAGTTGTCATTGCCAATGGCGGAACTAGTTAGTGCACAATGGCGGAACTAGTTAGTGCAGTCATAAGCTCTTGCAATGGATGCCTTTTTGTCACGTGCAACTCCGGGCAACTCGGTTTGTAACAAATAATGTACTCACTTAAGATTAATGCATCATCGAACTCGTATTGGCGGAAACAATTGCCACACTGTTCGTCCGATTGTGAAAGCGTTGTAGACACAGTTGTTTACCTCTCCGTTCCACTCAGTTATGTTTTATAATTAACAGTGTTATTATTAATAAATAGTTAGCAACTGTTTTGCAACCACTCTGCCTATAAAAGCGTGCTCCTAGCTGGTCAATCGGTCTGCCACCATTGGACACGGTGCTCACTTGGATGCTTGGACAATGACATTATCTTTAATCAGAGCTCACAACATCAAATAATTTCAGTTAAATACATAACAATCTGTCTTTTATCGATATGTTCCACTGGGGTATGGGAGGAGCTAGCTTGTACAAGAGAATATGTATACGCAGGTGTGATTGTATCTGAGTAGGTATAGGGTCAGTCCAGTACTAGTAGTAGCCTCTCGGAGAAACTGGTCAGATGTAATACAACCTAGCACTGCCCATAGTAAAATTAACAAAGACATAGCTGATGAAGCCATCTGGCTTGTGAACCCCCACCTTCTCATGTCTTCCCAGACATGTCTTATCAGCTCACACAAACATTGAAACAACACGCTTCAGCAGCTAACTGTGTTAGTTACCTGGTACCAGCTGGGGCTAGAATTGATCAGAAGACAGACCAGTGCAACAGAGGAATGCTGTTGCAAATTGCAATTAAAAGTGACCTGTCAGGGCCACTGTCCCTGTCCCTGCTTGATATTATTTATGCCTGGGTCAGCCTGAATAAGCCATTGCTGGGAAAAGATGCTGCCAAATGGCAGAGTATCAATTCTTTACTGTTTAGTTATGTAGATTAATCATTATTGTGAATTAATTGAACATCTCACTATGATTTGTATTCGTGAAAGTAAAATGCTGTTTAATGCTGACGTAAGCCGGTAAGGCCGTTGCTGATAATGCCAATGGGCGAAAATCGGTTCTCGTTCTCGATCCACGATGCGCGTTCGCTCACGAATATTAGAATTCTGTCAGTGTATGGGCATTATCAACGCATTGTCGAAATTGCACATTTTAATATTCATAATACTTATGGGAAACTTACTGATTAACAGTTTATATTGTGCAACGGAGACATTTGCATAGTTGTTTGAGATGGCGTTCAAGCGTTGTGTGCTCGAAGGGACATTTCATGTCAACGGCCTTGACCTGAATTATGCCAACATTTGGCAAATTCGTTCACTGACGTAGATATAAAACAGTGGTTGCGTCGATTTCCCGAAGAGAGGTATGCATGTAAATACGATCGCGAACTGGTATGCGATTGAGTGATAATAATAGCTTTAGGCCTGGCGACTATGAACAGTTTTTGAAATGTCGTTGACGGTGGAGCGCCACCGGCAGCAGCTGTTTCGCAAAAAAACGTAACGAAAATATATTGCGAAGTAAATAAAAGTAACGGAGTAAAAAGTACCTTTACTTTAGATAAAAACTACTTTGTTACAAGTAAAAGTATTTAGTCAAAATGCTACTTCGTTACATGCCAACCCTGTATATATGTGTGTGTGTGTGTGTGTGTGCGTGCGTGCGTGCGTGCGTGTGTGCGTGTGTGTGTGTGTGTGTGTATGTATGCATGTATGTATGTATGTATGTATTAGTGCCCTGCGCGGGCCTATAATTTGAGCCCAATCCCGGCCCGCAATTAGCAGTTAGAGTCCAGGCCCGGCCCAGGCCCGCGGCAATTTTTTTAAGCCCGGCCCGGCCCAGCCCCGCAAACTAGAATTTAGGCCCAGGCCCGACCCAGACCGTGAATGTTTGGCCCAGGCCCGGCCCGCAAGTTTCAGGCCCATACCCGACCCATACCGGCGGGCCAAAGACGGGTAAGGCCGCGGCCCGCTAAGTTTAGAAAAGATAAAACTATAATCTTATAAGAAATACGAAACACAAATAAACTGTAAAACAGACTTATTGTTTTATTAAATAAAAATATAATATATGAACATTGTGTAATGGTTACTATACTGAAATACTAATGTCAGTTGTTGTTTAGTAGTGTCTAGCTAGTAGCTAGTACTAGCTACTACTATGTCACCCACTGGCACTGACACCCAGTGGCATTTCCAGCAGGCCTGCAGTCATTAGCCTGAGACAGATCAGGTTCAGACATGTGTGAATTAGTACATGTGTGAATGAATCAGTACTGGGGAAATTGTAGATACTAAATAGTAGTCATTAGTGCACATAATTGAAAAATACCAATTACCAACTGGGATGGGTACTGGGTACTGGCATTACAGGGCAGTGGGCAGTGACCATTGAGCTGCTAATTCAGGCAGGCAATGTTAGGAGGGGAGACCTAGACAATAAAATGTCCATTGGGTGATAAGTTGATAGTTAATCATGGCTTGATTGCCTCTGCAAATATGTCTAAATTAAACATTTGGGGCTGGCTGCTTCCAGCCAGGTGAACTTAAGTGGCCTGCATGGTGTGGGGTCATTATATATATGCAAAAGGTTACATTCATGCCAAAAATATGCGGTTTACACAGTCTAGACATCACGGATTAAGGGATATGAAGTTAAGTTTGAGTTGAAGAATAATGATGGGAAACCTGTATTAACTGTGACGAAGCCAGTGAAACAAGTGCCACTACTCCAGTCACAGTGTCTTGGAAAGCCAGTACATGTTTCAAGAATTACAATACAAAGATATGGGCATGCGACTATGCATATATTTTATATGAAATGTCTCTATTAAAAGAATGCACATTATTAAAATGATACCATAGGAAGTCACATTGTTGAAAAGAGGTTCAACTACATTCCAAATTTTTTTCCAATGTATAAAGCACTAGTGTCATTCATAATTCCATGAAATGTCTCAATTTGCAACTACATAATAGTAAATAAATAAGTTTAAGCATTCATTAACCGGAATTACAATTTATAATCAGTTTTTATTAATAATAAAATTAATAATCTGGGTTTTGTATGAATATTTTTATTATGTCCTGGCTCAGCCCAAGCTCGGCCCGGCCCGCTCACACTAGGCCCAGTTCCGGCCCAAGCCCGATGTGTTTAATTTTTGTTCAGCCTAGGCCCGGACCGGGCCCGCAATATGTAGGCCTAAGCCCGGCCCGGCCCGCAAAATTATGTAGAGGCCAGGCACGGCCCGGCTCGGCCCGGCCCGTGCAGGGCACTAGTATGTATATATGTATGTATGTATGTATGTATGTATGTATGTATGTATGTATGTATGTATGTATGAATGTATGTATGTACGTACGTATGTATGTAAGTATGTTCTCTTGAGTGCAGAATAAACTTCCCTATACGCACCTTATTTGGCACTATACTATTATTAAATTTTAACATTTGTGCCAGCCTATATTCTCCGATAATCGTGGCAAATTATGCAGGGTATAATTTTTAGGAGGGCAATTGCTGTCACTTCCTACTGCTAGCGCTAATCAATCATCCACGGAGCCGTTTACCGTTCGCTATAACATCACTTGCTCGAAATTGGAGCTGCATGTGGCTCCCTCTGACGGCTAAGTTCTAATCCTTTCGAACGATAGTCGTGAATTTAGCTGGATCCCGTGCTTATGAATCCTAGATTTTGATCCCGAAGCGTTAGACCGTTACATTTCCATGATTAGATGAATCAGTTAGAATCCTTACTTCTGTAGAGCTCGACATGGTATATTATTATTATTTAAAATGCTATTATCACCGCGTAAACTGACCGTAAATGGCCACCGTGGGCAGCGCCTCAAACCGGTCGTAACCGGCTGGCGGCGGTTTCCCCTGAAACGGGCTTGCATATTCAATTCAATAGAACTTTAATGTTCATCTAAAAAAACAGAAAATTCCCCGGTTTACCGCAGATATAAAATATGGTTACTGTAGCTGCGGTGACGTGAATACGCACAAAGTTTATGCATATTCGGCAGAAAAAAAACAAAATACAATCCTCGTAGTGTTCCAGGAATGCCTTGGCTTCACGTCGAGTAAAACAATTGCTTCGGCGCTAAAAAAGACAAATATACTAGTGACTTTTTCGCACTATACTATTATTTGTTTTGAACAATTTGTGTCCCCCCTATACTATTATTTGGCACTACACTATATTTAAATTTGACTGATTTGCCACCCTATACGTTTATTTGGCCTATACGTTTATTTTGCACTCGAGAGTATGCATCTATGCATATACGTATGTATGTATATACGTATGTATGTATGTAAGTAAGTACGTATGTATGTGTATATGCAGGCATGCATATATATATATATATATATATATATATATATATATATATATATATATATATATATATTATATATATATATATATATATATATATATATATATATTATATATATATATATATATATATATATACATATATATATATATATATATATATATATATATATATATATATATATATATATATATATATATATATATATATACATGCATGTGTGTGTATATATGTATTCATGTATGTATGTATGCATGTATGTATGTATGTATGAGTGGATGGCATGGATGATATGAATATAAAAGATATGCGTGCGTGCGTGCGTGCGGGCGTGCGGGCGCGCATAAAAACTCAGTCAACGCATCTACGCAGTGGATAGAACACGTCTCTGAGAAGTCTACGCGCTTAATTAATAAGGCGACACAGTTAATTGATATAGACTTGAAGGCTAATCGCAACCAATTAACTGCTTCTGGGTTGCCCTGTAGCTATGCGATGTCCCAATTTGCCCAGAAAAAAAATTATCCTTCGGTGTATTTTGGGGTAAAGAACACTCGTCTTCGTTCTTTAGCCGCTGCACGTACACGCACACGCACACGCACACTCACACACACAAAGTTATGTCGCGTGCTTTGATAGTTTACACATATTAATCATAATCACACAGATTTTCGATAAACGTACTTTTTAAAACAGTTTTTTAACTCACATGTTCTAACCGTTGTGACAAATTGCACTTATTATATGTCAAGCGCGTTCTAATGACATGTTCAATCATTGGGTGGTGCCCTGTCAGTATCGCTGCTGTAGTTTCCTAGGAAAAACGGGTGACTCAACAAACCCAGTGGCTCAACTATCACTGCCTTCCCCGACACAATGTCATTTTCAAAGCAAGCACTATCCACAACTGTAAGTAATTGAAATTGAGAGCTCTATTGAACAAAATTAGGAGTTTATCAATTGAAAATGACGATGCACAGAATCTGCACATCAAATGTAAGTTGAGGCAGTGGTGAAATCATGGGTGACTTACATTACATTCCCTATGTGGCGCCACTAATGTGGAGTTTGTTATTGTGGTTTAATGATAGCGTTAGCTAATTGGCGCCATTGTGCATTGTTGTTGATGTAACAACTTGCAGCCGCTTTTAAGTGTGACTCATGAATTCACAACAACCAGCAATTAGGCAGTAAATAGATACAATGAACGATGACTATCCAAAGATATGTTTTTCTCTTACTCCCCCAGGGACATTACCTGTTTTCCCCCTGGAAAACAGACACTCGCTTGGTCAGCTTCGTAACATTTATCAAACGATTGCCTCAGAGCGTATTTGAGCAGTATAACTCTTATATGTAATAAAATCGTCATTTATTTCTGAAAGATTTGGTACTTTTTGTGTCGTCAGTTAGCAATGTATAATATGTTGGCGGAGTTCGTTTATCAAAGTAATTGTACTGTGCGCCACATGTCATTTTAGTTTTAGAACATAATACATATTTAAGGTTGGGAAATGATTAATATAAAATGCTTAGTGTTTTATTTATATACTTATTTACAAATAATACCTACAGTAACTCTTCCCATCTTAAAAGGAGGTCATATCTATACTTGTCATTTCACTGGACATCGCTTATATGTTATTATCGTAAATTGAAGTAGAGAAGAGAAAATTACAGTTTCAGTGGAGCATTGCAGATTCATACTGACTATAATTAACAACAATGGCTTTCTTCCTATAAGTCTAGTTTACATTACCATTTTTCAACTTCCGAAGAAGATGTCTGGCTCTGATGTCTTGTTTACTGAAACTTAATGGCTCCTGCATCTGGAGAAGCATTAGGAAATCAAAAGGTATGTTGTGTTTAATAATTTTGCCTAAGTCACCACTACGAAGCTAAGCTTATTTTGAACAGACATCTGATAAGGAAACCACCACGCTTTCACAGTCCTTCAAGGGAAGTGATGTCAATGCAGGTGGCATAGGCTTGCACTGCTTGGCTATATACATGTTACATAACAACACGCACGCACGCACTCATGCACCCACGCACGCACAGACGCACTCACGCGCGCAAACACACACACACACACACACACACACACACACACAAACACACAGACATATATTAGAGTGCAAACAAATCACAACTATCCGTTGAGAGGAAGTGACCACTCGCACGACACAACTTTTGCCATTGTACAAACACGAATTTAATCCCAACATATACTGAACAGATTTTCATGATTTTCTCACTGTGATCTATTCGTGAGATATGTTTATCAACTGACATGTTTAGGACAATCAACTAGAAAGGATTCCCAACCGTAACCCTATCCCTAACCCAAACCCTATATCCAGCCCAAACCCCAAATCTAACCGATTGATTGATGTACATTTTTTAAGGAAGAAACCTTGTCTGGTGAGTAAGTCACAGTGAAAAAGTTATAAACATCGGTTCATTCCTGTCATTTGTTTAATATATACATGTTCGTGGATCTTGGGTCGGAGTAAAGATGATGATAATAATAATAATTATAATAACTACTTTTTCAAACATTGTCCTATCGTTGCATTGGTTTCTTTGGGAATACTTTTCTATGGACCATTTTACTTTGCAACAATGCTATTGTCGGCAGAAAGGCGATTCAAAGTTCAGCATACTTATAATTATTAATTAATTAACAATTATTGTAGCTGGCTTAAATTGGAAAATTATTTGTGTCTAAGATAAGTTGTTATATAAATATGGTGGAATCCAAATGGGTACCCACCCTTATCCAATCCATTGCCCTTTATGTTCTTGCTTATACGACGGGATTGCAACAGCCCAGAAATAATATGTTTTCATTTCCACAAGAAGTGCGTTCTGTTGAAACTGTGAGTCAATGCCAAGGTGCAATACAGTTAAAACGTCCAACATTGTAAATACTTGTAAATGGGTTAATATAAACAGTGGTACGAGGAACAGTCATAACTATAATACTTATTTTAGCTATGCTCCACGGTTATTGCCATTGTATCGCATTTTATTTAGTCGGCAGTCGGCTGATAAATCATACTGACCTCTTCACTTATGGCACGCACATAGTATTTATCATCTCAAGATGAAAATAAAATATTTCACATATTGTCTCGAAATAATATTGCACTGAAAAAAAACAATATTTATTTGCGTTTTCAAATTTGCCTGATTTATAAAAAATACTTTCCAGAGCGCCATAATCAGTATCGATAACTATTTCACGTGATTCGAAACAGAAGAACCACACAGCATTTGACATGAATGAAAACATCACATTTTACTTTTTATCATCAGCAACACCAACGTTAGTTTATATTAGGAAGTAACAAATTAACATTACATTAACGAATATGTTGATTACACTGGAAAACTTTAATTAAAACAACAAGCAACACGAATTCATTAGTGAACCTACAGTGGTCAATTAATGAACCAATAACAAGGAGCAATTGATAAAAAAACATGAATTAATTATTAATCGAAGAAACATGCACCTAAAAAACACGGCAAATTATTATTGAACCAAAATATAAATTAATTGTTGAAGCAACATCGTGACTCTGTTGGTAAAATTGCAATAAAACCCAGTTGGTGAACCAACACAATTAATCATCTGAAATAAGAAGATGAAATACTGTACAAATGTAAATGCAACATCAACATATTGACAATATGCAAACATCTGTATCATTAAAACTTTGTAGAATGCTTAATGCAATAAAGATCGTCACATTATACTCTCCAACGGAAGTTCTAATATGGAGAGGCAGTTCATCGAAAGTGATGCATCTCACTTATGTTCCATTGCAATATCATCGAAGCAGTTGACAAAACTACATCTGTCTAATATTAAGCTAATATATTCCACGTGTAATTTATTCCTCTTCGAACGTTGTGAGTGTGTGTGCGTGTGTGTGTGTGTGTGTGCGCGCGCGTGTGCGTGGGCGTATGCGTGTATGTGTATTGGCGTGCATATGTATAAGTGCATGCATGCTGTACTGATGTTTCAGGGAATGCCATTGCTAAGTAGCTAAATATTACCACCCACAATAGAGACGTCTCGTTTGCAGAATACTTTCCGCAGTTCGTTCTGGTATGGGACATTGCAAAGCGTAAAGAAATGGGTTGATGCAACAATTGGCAAAATTATAATAATAGCTCGTGAAATCCAACTGGGCGCCGAAATTAACCGCGAGAAAACTGCTTTCATTGAAAGAATTACTCAGGAGATAGCAAATGCAATTAGTACGAGCGTCTTCAAAAAGTTGCATCTGGCGCGCGCATACGGAATAAATACTTCGCTGCCGTCATTTACTGCATTTACTGCATTACTGGTTTCGTAGACATATATACATACCTGCATAGACAAAGACGGCAATCGGAAGTGGACAATGCAGCGCCCGTTGATAACACCGGACGTCGGAACTAAGAAGCACATTTTTAGCATATATCCCGGCCATCAGACGGCGCCTGCCGACAAGGTAATCTTTGTCCTCGAGACACCATTGTGGCGGAACATTGGATGTACATTTACCATTTACCGTTGAAGGGTCAAAGCCATTATATTACAAGATGACAACATTCTTACCCTCCATAACGGAAATTCTGTTATCCAAAATTTACACAAAATGTCATCGCTAACTTATCATAGCTAACTGTCAATGGAATTTGCCAAAGCTATCGTTGACTAAATCCATCTTTGAAGTTTGCTTTGTTTATTCTTAACGCGTGGTTTAGCTATCGCTTCCATATCGCATGCTTCAGTTAATATCGAGCAATTCCTAAGTTACCATATTGTATGACCTTTTTTGATTGATTGACTTGGTGTATTTGAATAAACATCTTACAGTAGACTTCATATTGCCAGATAAGGCAACATAAACGGATTTAGTTTGCCTCGTCTCTCTCGCTGCCCAACTGCGCCCTGCCACGTCTACCACTCCAGCAGAGCTATGTGGCGCATAACATGCGGCGACATGTTATCTTCGAAGACCAGGCTGCAGTTCTTTATTGTGAAACTACAACTCTGCAGCTAACAACTTCACTTCAAAGTGTTACCTGTTCATATGTGTAATGGTTTCTCTGATACAGACGTCAAGTGCGTGGCTCCGCACCGCTATTGTCGCCTTAGATGGCTCTCCGGTTGATCGCAACTGCTCGACCGTAATTGTCGGGGTAACCTGGTCGAATTAACAAGATTTGTCATGAAAACCAAAAGTCTAGGTGGCTAGCGGACAAGGAAGCCATTGCATTATCGAGAGTCCAACAATTTTCATCTACGTGTAACCTGCCCTCCTGAGGTTCGAGTACTTCTTGATATCCAATCTACATGGATCCTTTGCCAATTTTACCTCATATCCTCTAGTTCTACTATATTTCATGAGTGAGAAAAACATATTTCTATCAATATACCCCTTCAATATAAAAAATTTAATCTGATCTCCTCTTAACCTCCTTGCCTCTAGGGTTGTTAAACCAATTTCTTTTAGGTGTTCTTCATAATTAAAGTATCTCAGTTCTGGAATAATTTTAGTTGCTCTTCTCTGTAATCTCCTCTATATCCTTCTTATGATATGGTCTGCACCCTTCTATACAGTATTCTAAATGAGGTATAATTATTGCTTTATACATAGGTATCACTAGCTTTTATCTTGATTGTTATTTTTGTCCTAATGAACCCAATAATTTGATTACCTTTTGAATCTGTAATACCACACTGTTCTGAAACTTTCATATCAGCACCTTTGTTATTCTTAAGTCCTTTTATTTTACAGCAGTACATAGAACAGTACATCCCATAGTGTAGTTTATATCCAAGTTCCCGTGTCCTGTATGTAGGCATTTGCATGTCCAAAAATTGAATAACATCTGTCATTTTTTGTCAGACCATTAAACTAATTTGTCTAGAGCGTTTTGTGGCATCCGTAAATTTCAGTACGTTGCTTGTTATATTGTTGTCCAAGTCATTGATATATATTAACAGTTATATTGACAGTTAGATATGTTAAGTTACCGATGACATTTTGTGTAAATTTTGGATAACATAATTTGTAATATGTTGGCTTTGACCCTTCAACGGTATATGGGAAATGTACATCCAATGTTCCGCCACAATTTTGTCTCGACAACAAAGATTATCTTGTTGGCCCACTTCAACGATGTACGCAAGTATCTACTTTCGATTACCATCTTTGTCACCTTCTAAGTCGGTATGTATATATGTCTACGAAACCAAGTTCACCCGCATCCAGTAAATGTCGGCAGCGAAATATCTGTCCCGAATGCGCGCGCCAGATGCAACGTTTTGAAGACGCTCGTACTAGTTGTGTAATTTTAATAAAATAAGTTTTTTCGCGTTTAATTTCGGCGCCCAGTTGGATGTCATAAGCTAATATTATAACTTGATCGTCATAGATATATTTGCCAACTGTTGCATAAATCCATTTCTTTACGCGTTGCAATATACCCCCTACTAGAACGAACTGCGGAAATTATTCTGCAAACGAGACGTCTCTGTTTTGGGTGATACGATTTAGTTATTTATTAATGGCATTCCCTGAAACGTCAGTTCAGCATGCATGCACTTATAAATACGCACACCAGTACTCATATGCACATGCACGCGCACGCGCACACGCACACGCACACGACAAGCACACGCACACGCACACGCACACGCACACGCACACGCACACGAACACACACACACACACACACACACACATACACAAACAAACAAACAACGATCAAAGAGGACTAAATTACACGTGGAATATATTAGCTTAATAATAGACAAATATAGTTTTGTTGAAATGTTCAGCTGCTTCGGTGATATTACAATTGGACAAATGTGAGATGCATCACTTTTAGTGAACTAGTTCTCCACATTAGAACTTCCGTTGGAGAATATTGTGTGACGGTTTTTATTGCATTAAGCTTTCTACCAAGTTTTAATGCTGCAGATGTTTGCATAGTGTCAATATGTTGATGTTGCATTTACATTTGTACAGTGTTTCATCTTCTTAATTCACCAGATGATTAATTGTGTTGGTTCACCAACTGGTTTTTATTGTACTTTTACCAACTCAGTCACGATGTTGCTTTACCAATTCATTCATATTTTGGTTCAGTAATAATTTGTGGTGTTGTTTAGATGGATGTGTGTTCGGTTAATAATTCATTCATGTTCGTTTTCATCAATTGCGTCTAGTTATTGGTTCATTAATTGACCACTATTGGTTCACTAATTAATTCGTGTTGCTTGTTATTTTATCTCAGATACAACTAATTCTCCCATTTAGGCCACCTAAAATAATTGATCCTCTAGCAGTCTTAACCTTTGTAAGTATACTTACCTTTGAAGTGCCTTTATGCCGACAATGTTGCAATCTAAAATAGCCTAGTATTCCCAAAAGAAACCGATGCAACGATAGGATAATGTTTAAAAATTGTGTTATTATTATTATTATTATTATTATCATCTCTACTTCGACTCAAGATCCACGAACATGTACATATTAAACAAATGACAAACAAACTCACCAGACAAGGTGTCTTCCTTGTTGCATGTTTATGGCCAGGCAGTGCAAGCCTATGCAACCTGCACTGACATCACTTCCCTTGAAGGACTGTGTGTTTGTGCGTGTGCGTGTGCGTGTGTGTGTGCGTGTGTATTTGTGTGTCTGTGTGAAGGACAATGAAAGTGTGGTGGTTTCCTTATCATATGTATGTTCAAAATAAGCTTCGTAGTGGTGACCACTTAGGGAAGATTATTAAATACAACATACATTTTGATTTCCTAATGATTCTCTAGATGCAGGAGCCATTAACTTTCAGTAAACAAGACATCAGAGCCAAACACACAAAAAAACGTTGTCAACGTATTATACATTGTTATCTGATGACACTACGAAACCGTTCAGAAATAAATTCTAATTTTATTACATTTAAGTGTTATTCTGCTCAAATACGCTCTGAGACAATCGTTTGATAAATGTTACGGAGCTGACCAATCAAACGGCGAGTGTTTTCCGGTGCAAAACAATCAGGGTCTCTGGGGGAGTAAGAGAAAAACAGATTCATGGATAATCATCGTTCATTGTATCTATTTGCTGCCTAATTGCTGGTTGTTGTGCCCTCAGGGAGGGTTTCACTAAGACTAAGAGCTCACAAGGTAAACCCACCATGACACAGAATCCATCATAGAATTTTAAGAGTGTTTTCGAAATGCTTTTCAGATGCTCGCTCGTAAAAAAATTCGTCATCCTGAAACACGCTATTTGGTCACTGAGGATATTATTTCGATGTCACACCGGCGGAAATGTGGAAGTAATTTGACAGTTGACAGTGACAACAATCATGGATTCGCTGTCGCTGGATTGTCAGCGACGATGAGAAAATCTCGAAAATGGTAAGATGTGTGCATGTCTAGTGTTGCGAATGTTAGTATTTATTTGTGATGTGTGTGTGTGTGTGTGTGTGTGTGTGTGTGTGTGTGTGTGTGTGTGTGTGTGTGTGTGTGTGTGTGTGTGTGTGTGTGTGTGTGTGTGTGTGTGTGTGTGTGTGTGTGTGTGTGTGTGTGTGTGTGTGTATATATATATATATATACATTTGTATATAGGTTAGCTTGCTAAAAAGCGATTGAAGTGACTGACGCCTATTTTTATCCATTTTACTGTAGCCGAGATGTCGTAGGACTAGCAGACTACATCTCAAAAGAAACCGTACGACATGGGGACTGATTTTATGTGTCGGTTATGCACACGCTACCTTGTACAACTTATTTAATATATATATATATATATATATATATATATATATATATATATATATATATAGTGTACTTGTGTGTATGTGTATATTTGTTTTATTTAGAAGACTCAAAAAACACAGTTTGAGCAGAAACATTTGCAAAAACTATGTCTATTTATATGACTATGCCCGAGGCTATGCCTATGCTATGGCTATGGCCTGCGCAAAATAAAAAACATACTATCAGGATGCTCACCTTAGCATGATGTAATATATATATATATATATATATATATATATATATATATATATATATATATATATATATATATATATATATATATATACATATATAGGAGGGCAAGGGACCAGAAACAAAGACAAACATGGTGTTTGGAACACCATTGCTACCAAGATGCACGGTACAAGGTTAGACAAAAGAACACCCGGAGAATTGAAACGTAAAAAAGAAACATGGTTCTCAGAAATAAAGAAGGTGTGTCATTATTTTGTTAAGTTATTGTAATTAGTGTAACGTTAGATGTTTCTGAATAGTATATACTATTATATTATAATGAACTGACCCTTTTCAAATAAAAAGTTAAGTATGTAGGTTAATGTGTAACAAGTATTGAATGTGAATGTATGAAAATAATACGTTGGTGTAATTAACATCAATAAACAATATTCATATTATCGTTGATTTATGTTATAGTTGTTCTATGAGACAGTATTTTATGTGATATTCCGCATTACCAGGCAGCAGTAATCTCAAAAAACATTATACAGACTGGTGGGGGCAATAAGGACAGGGATACGTTGTCTGCCGTTGAAGAACGGATTCTGGAGTTCATTGGGTCTTGTGATGTGGAAGGTAATTGTTGTTATGGTGTGTTTTTTTTGCTTTGCAGCCTCCATAGAAGCTGAGTAATACATACAAGTAATATATAAAAAATTATCAAACATACATTAAATAAAAAAAATTAGCAAATGCATCTTTTCTAAGTGAATCAGTTTTCACTAGGTAACATACCATATCATTAACCATTGTATGAGTCTTTGTACCAGAATTACAATGGGACCTCCTTAATCATGACACCAAAACTTTTGGGTTATCAGCTTCGACAGGTTGAACTGTATTTGTATTGTCTTAGTATTATGTATGGCTTCAGATTGTAATTTTATTGTCACTTTCAGGGATTGAAGGAGGTTCATGCAGTAGCGATGCCAACAGTGGTAAGTTTACATTTGTATTATCAGCATATGACATATCCTGTGAGAATATATATTTTGATGTATGCCTTTACATGCAAATATAGCAAACGATCAGCAAATATACAATGAGTAAATGATGTAGACTGGCTTAA
Organism: Lamellibrachia satsuma; assembly: GCA_033239005.1. Lineage (NCBI taxonomy): Eukaryota > Metazoa > Annelida > Polychaeta > Sabellida > Siboglinidae > Lamellibrachia > Lamellibrachia satsuma. The sequence goes on from BSQZ01000006.1 coordinate 11,766,929, forward strand.
ATGTCGATCCTTTCAGTTGCGGCTGATAACACAACTGGAGAGGATGAAGTTCATGAAGCTGATCAGGGTGCTCAAGCTCCTGACATTCAGCAAGGAGGTAACCTTTCCTACCACAATTTCCTGTGTGTATGCATGCCTATATTTGTGTGTGCACGCGTGTTTATATGCATGTGTATGTCCCACAAAAAAAGTGTGAAGTTGTCAAACAAATGGTGGGAAATTGTTCATAAAATGGTGGAAAGTGGGATGTTTACCCTCAGAACTGGTGGAGATGGGAGGTTGCACACTCGTTAATATTTAGGAATTGTTGTCACATTTGTGTTGGTCATTAACATATGATGTAACTATTTAATTAGCACACAATTAATGATAGTGCTTTAAAAAATATGTAGTTGTCAACATCACAGCCCATATGGCGAATATGTACTATTTATGAAGACTTCACAACATTATTTCCATCACAGAGCCGCAGCCATCACGGACAGAACCTATGAGAATGACAAGAACTGTGCAGAAACGAAAGAAAACGGTTGATGTAAGCACTTATATGAAATAATTATGCATGTAATTGGTATGTACATGAAACACATGTTATTCATTAACCAAACTGCTTCAACGCATAAATACACCACGCAATCCATCTGAAAGCACTGGAAGTACTGATAGATTGCAGTGGTAAACATATGCCTAAATGAAGGATAGACTTCAGTAAGACAAGTGTATAAAATACGAAATGTATTTATTACGAAATGAATATTACTTTGAAACAAAAATTCTGAAGTTCCACCACAAACTATCGTCACAGCTTAATGAACGTCGGAATAAATGAAACAGTAGAATAGTATGTTGGGGCCCTCATCCGAATACAAGAGGAGAGGCTAGCAATTGAGAAATGGACACACAACATAGATTTGTAAGTTAAAAATATATAAAATCACATGTTACAAATTATTTCCATTCAACTGCGTACTACAGAAAACCGTCGACAGTTGCTAAAATGAATGCACCTACCAACTTTACCTTTTCAAATATTCTTACACAAGAAATAAATCTTAATTACGCTTTTCCTTTGTTTCAAATAAATGATATTGCTGTTAAATGTGCTATTAATAATATTCAATACAACCAATTTAACGAATGTAACTACATAATGATAACATAATATGATATCGACATTGGTTTTTCTTCAAAAAACAAGCAAGGGTTGATAGATACACCTGCATTTTCTCACCTAGGGATATTTTGTTTTGTGCAATATCAGAGGAGAAGTGTATAAAAATGTGTCAGTAAAAGTAGCATTTACAAAGATAATTTCCAAAATTAATAAAAAATATTTAAATATTCATAATATAAAAAACCCATTGTGAAGTTTTATAAATAAGTAAGCCAATGATGATTGCGAAAGCATTAGGATGAAATATTCATAATCTGTTAAGTGTATTTTAAGACAGGTTATAATTCCAAGATACTGTGAGAATTTCAACAATGTATATATTTGTTAGTAAGGAAGACCCATTCTACAGTATTGAAAGAAATAGTTGCACTAATTACGCAATTTATAAACCTATCTAGGGCAGTGTCTCCCCAAATAAATATTTCTTGTGTAAATTACTTACAGTTGTGAGGCATATTTTACTTGAATTGTGATTTTAACACTCCAATGCATCGCTGTACAGTTGATCGTGTTCTCTTGTGAGACGCTTGTGTAGCGGTGTTCTGTAGGTGTGTGTGGGTTGAACAATGGTGTAAGTAGCCACCTTTTACACTGGTATATATGGATTTTAAGTAATACTTTGCATTGTAATATTTATTCTGAAGTTATATGAGGTAATGTTTTTGCACCACATACTAAAACAAATACAAACACCTTCATAGCATGTTTATAACACGTTTTAGAAGTACATTGTTAGGATACATTTTTTTTAATATAACTATCTCAAAAATATTTATAAACTATTGTTCTATTACTAATTTTTTTATGTAAGACAAAATAACCATTTGGTCAACAAGTAACTTTTCACACTGACACACCTTAGCAGATTGTAAACCACATAACAACATGATCTGCACTAACCTGCTTCAAACTTGTCATAGAGTTTACTAAGACTTAGTACACAAGCATCATGGCAGCTCCCTGGCCACTTGACATCCATACCCAGAATGATGCGGTCGCTGCCACATGTCACCTATAAATAAGCATGCACATATTACTGCTTATTTCCAAATGGAAGATGTGGCACCAGTTTTGATTATTCCATTATTACATGTATGCATGTATGTACAAATGTGTGTATGTGTATATGACTATATATATATATATATATATATATATATATATATATATATATATATATATATATATATATATATATATATATATATATATATATATATATATATTATGATAATATGATATATATTATGATAATATTTATGTATGCGCACACACACTCAAATATATACGTATGTATGTATGTATGTATGTATGTGTGTGTATATATATATATATATATATATATATATATATATATATATATATATATAAATTAAACATGTATTATATTACACAGACATGTTGTCAAGTCACAAACAGTCAAGTCATTGACCTGCAAATCAATTCAAGTATCACGCCAATGAACTCCAAATGGGCGACTCAGTCAGACTTCACCATACCCTGGACAATGCATAATTATTATATGTTACATTTGTTTGCTTTCCTTTGATGGCTATCTTATTAAATCTTGTTCACAATCACTGAATTTATGTTATAATTAGTGCGTATAATAATATGTTGTTATTTAACAAAAACACTCACCATTGCATTTATGCTGTGCCCCCCGCCTTATGTCTGTCAAACGCAAATTCTTCTTTACTAGGTCCCAGGATGCCTATGTGTGTGCCGGCAACAGCGCCCACAACTCTTGGGAAGCCCCCAACACCATTAAATGATTGGGTCGAAAATCGAGTCATTGACAAGGACTCGAACTGAATAATGTATTGTCTGTATCTGCTGTGTACGTGCGCCCCTGCGTCTGTACTTGCGTGTGTAATTTAGAGTTGAGATATGAGAGAAACTTAATTGATAACCCAAATATGAATGACACACTATCTTTTGAATATATTATGTTTAAAACATTCATCAGAAGTGCTCAATATGAAAGGATTATTGTTACAATTTTTTCATTTAACAGTTTTTATATACAGCGATACTGCGCAGGCACGAAAACTTCCAAATCACATTCTCGGAGCAGGGTCTCGTGTTATAGATTTATTGATGTTAGACACACTGTTGTCTAGTATAATATGAATAAGAACGTGATAACTGTCAAAAAACAGTATTATACTTAATTTCCAGCATTTATTTATATTTCCATAGGGTGTTATAGCGAACATGGGACCGGGCGTGGCTGTAGCGGGTTACATCCCTGACATGTGCCGTCTGCCACTTAGTGAATTTCCGGATTTAAACAAAGATATACCAGAATTAAAATCTTTAGATTTTGATGTATTTTTTTAATTTATGTTTTACAGGGATTGTAGAACATTAAGAAATGTCCTCTCCCAGACCAACTGTCAGACAATTTTTGAGAGTGGCCCTTTAAATCGAGAGCCCAACAATTTTAACTTACGCATGACCTCGCCCATGTCAAATGTATGTTAATTATGTATTTTGACAGGTTGACACTGTTGGCATTTACACAACCATTCAGTTAGCGTCCTCAGTGATAATGGGTATTTTCCTATATACAATTTACACAAAAAGCTTCGGAAGCTGTTGAATGTTGGGAGGCCAAGGTTTGTTTCTGCGGGCATTTTATGGGGTCAACATATATTAAATATATACCTATACAACATATTGCCCCCTCCCCAGTTTCCCGATTCCGACGCCTATGTCATTTTATTAATGCTAAATCGTGCCCTCTAGTTCAGTTACGTTCCTTACAAAGTATTGCGAAGAGTGGCGCCACCTGTCGCAATATATTGCAACAACAACTCCGGCCACCACTGGATGTCATTAGCTGGTGGGCAGGGGTGTGACCGCAGTCATGTGTGACATTGGGAGCATATTTCGCAGCACTTGGAAAAACAAGTAACCTCCTTTGTGAAAATCATTAGAATGACATCCCTCAATTTTCAGGGAGAAACGCCAAAACCTGATATCCCTCAATTCCGACATGCCCGGTGAATGGCAATGGTGAGTTCGGGGTTTTCCAAAGGACTCTATATGATGAGAATGTATCACATAACTGTTACATCATGCTTATGTAGGACAACCACAGAGACAAAGCCGTTAAGAGGATATCAAATTGAGGTTTTTGTAACATATTGAATGTGTATGAAAATATTGATAGAAATAGTTTGGTCTCACTCAAGAAATAAAATAGAACTAGAGGCCATGAAGTTACATTAGCAAAGGATCAGTGTATATTGGATACCAGGTACTCGTTCAAACTGAGGACAATCAATGAATGAAATAAATTATCTACAGATTGTGTAACTGCTAACTGAATATGCTTAAAAACAATGTTGACGCATATATCAGGAGGGCCGATTACACATAATATTATATTATAACTGTTGTGAACTGTCCACAAGCCAATGGCTTCCTTGTCCACTTGCCATCTGGGCTTTTGCCTTGGCAGTCTTGTTAAGCCTTGTTAAATCTTGAATTACGGTAAGTATTCTGCAAACGGAATACTTCTGCTGCGGGTGGCACGTCTTAGAGTGAATGTTTGGAGTTGTGTTGAGCGGGAATTTTCCTGCGGACACGTTGTGGAAGACGATGTTAACTGAATAAATGTTATCAAAGAATTGAAGCGATGTTGCGTATAGCTCTCTTGTGTGAATAGCATAGCCTATGAATTAAATCGGCTTCATCCCTGATTATTGCACGTTGTTGTCACAATGTCTTCCTTGTCCGCCCTATTAGTATAACGTACAACTGTAGATTTGGTTAAATAACAAAATGATCAAACGTTATAGTTGGCACTCAGTTTAGAGTTATACATAGGCTAACCGTGTCCGCGTGACATCTCGACAGTTATTTTGTTGCTCAGTCAGTTAAACAAAATATTTATTATTATTGTATTCTATGAACCAATAACAGTACAACACTCGCGTATCATATACAAATGTAAATACCAAAAAAAACAATCACTGGCAATAACTAACCGGTCCAGAATGTGTGAAACAGCAACGTATATGTCAGTGATGTTTTGTATATTTTTCTTGACATCGGCTTTTTCTTTGTGACTAATTTATCAACAGCCGTTGTCAGTTTTGCCAAGAGTTGAAACACATACACACACAGACACACACGCACACGCACACGCACACGCACACGCACACGCACACGCACACGCACACACACACACACACACACACACACACACACACACGTGTAGTGAGAATCAATGTAAGCGGAAAAAACACATTACATTCCAGATTTTAGTAACCTTATTGATGAGGGTACGTGTGCGCGTGTGAGTAAATGAGGGAAAGATCAGGAGAAAACGATATAATATATCAAATTATGGAGGACTTAAGAGGAAACAAGGGAGACCCGGAGAAAAAAATAGGTCATATGTCACAAGCTGGTTTTTCTCCCTTCAAGGAATGCCGAATGTCATTAAGGAAAATCGAAAGCATCTGCATCCGCCATCTAAACATGAGAGCATAATTAATCATACCATATTTTACCTAAATAAAGACATGCGATTCAACTCACTGATTAATAAATCACCACAGTTATCTCTTGATTATCTTGCTCAAGTTTTTCGCTTTTCCTTCTACATTGCCATTTGACAAACGAGCAGCGTAATTACGTTCCCTCGAGTTACGTTCTTGCCATCGCATATAGCGTGACATTATGTTAAATTAGACAGCGGGAGCTCATTTGTAAATATAATAGATGTTGAAAACTAGTTATTGTATTCTGAACTAGTGGCCTGTCGCATGACACACGGCTAAGTCCAGTTCCAGCCTAAGTTAGGCTAATTTCCACTTAGTCATTAGGGGCTGTTGCATGAGAGGCGCCTAGTTGAGTTCCCACATATATAGTTTACATATATGACTTTTATGTAATTTATATCACAACAACGTAACAGAGTAGGAAGCACGCTTGTCCGTTTTGAGGTTGAGAATGGTTGCCCTCATTAGTTATACAGACTTTTGTCAAAGAGGCCTGCGTTGGAAATTTAAAACAAACGCACGAACGCACATACGCACACGCACACACAGTGTAGTGATAATCAATGGAAGCTGAACAAAAATTATTTATCCCTTGACTATCTTGCTCATGTTTCTCGCTTTTACTTCTACATTGCCATTTAACACACGAGCAACTTCATTACGTTCCCTAGAGTTATGTTCTTGCCATCGCATATAACATGACACTACGTAAAATTACAGAGCGGGAGCTCATTTGTAAATCTGACAGATGATAATAATTAGTTACTGTATTCTGATCCAATTTCCTGTTGCACGCCACACACAAGTCCAGTTCTAAGCTAAGTTAGGCTAATTTCTATTTGTTAATTAGGGGCTGTTGCATGACAGGCGCCCAGTTGAGTTCCCACCCAAAGCAGAATACAAATCCTGGTGCAGCCCCAGGCAGCCCCAGCAAACTTGGGTGTCATCTAGTATTGGACATTCTTACGAAAAGTACCACATTGGCACACCAAAATAATTTGACATATACATAAATTTAATTGTGGTTCTGCACAAATGAAAAAAATTTAGAAGGGGCCTCAGCATATTCCAACTGCTGCTGCGGGCTGTGAGGTCAATCCTGTATATACATACCACCATAATAAAAAACCTGTCGCAATATAAAAACCTATGTGATGTACTTTGATAGCAATGACAGCTATAGCCAAAGCTGCTTACTAAACAAAACAAACCTACGATGCAGCCGTCTCTTCATAATCGCCATGTTGTTGTTGGTGTAACGAAGCATGATTGAGTCTAATGTGACACTGAAACCGTTCTTAATATCCGCTCAGTCTTCATTCGTTTCCCGCATCATCAACGATGACTGACGAGCATAGCACAGCTACGAGTTCCATTGTCAAACACGACACAATTCTTCTTGTTCAACAAAGTATGTTCTGGCTAAGTTAGGCTAATTACCATCTAGTTATTAGGGGCTGTTCCATGACAGGCGCCCATTTGAGTTCCCAGCCAAAGTAGAACACAACTCCTGGTGCAGCCCGGGGCTGTCCCAGCACTCATGGATGTCACCTAGCGCAGTATGGGAGATTCTCACGAAAAGTACAACATTGGCACACCAAAATATTTTGTTTTATTCGAAACATTCCTGAAACTGAACAATTATGTTAGGGCTAATAGCTAATTAGCATATTTATCTTTACCAGAACCATTAGGCGCTTAATTGATGCCTTTCTGAGAAGCAGAGGTTTCTTTTGCTGAAACGGTATTACCATTACCTGGTTGTGTACAATTATAAAACTGCTGTATGCATCCGTAAAGCGTTTATTATTTATACCAGACTTGAGGAATACATTGTATTACAGTATGAATTAAACACAGTTGTCTTAATTGTGGTGCTGCATGCATTAAATAAGTTCACCAGGGCCACATCATTAATAAATTGACTAATTGTAATCCCCCAGCCTGTCCTAATTGCTGTTAAAGGCTGCGAAGTTAATGCTATATATACACACTATCTTGATTAATGAAGAATTGAATTATGGGAAGATTTGCCACTAAAATGGGTTGATATGTTCATCGACTAGTCTCGCTGGTGGAACCCAGTTGGATGATAGATGAGGAGAGGCAGTCATACAATGGCACCCAAGCATTTGGCTAACAAGTTGGCACTTAGGGAGTCGTGTGTAGATTTATCGGCTAAGTTGAGTGCCCGTCATGCAACTATCCGCAGGACACTAACCATAATTTATGTTACATAATTACCCATTATCTAGTGGGTTATAAACTTAGCAAGGACAATGTAAAATGAGGCAAAACAATATGGCCTAGTTGGTGGAACATCTATACATTTAATAAGCCACGTTTGGACATAACAATTGTGAAAACAACACGAATCTCTTGGTGAACCCACATTATGAATCAATTGGTGAATCAACAACACGAATCAATCGGTGGACCTAGACGATGAATCAATTATTGAACCAGCAAGAGGAATCAATCAGTAAACTAACAAGAGGAACCAATCAGTGAACCCCTTTCACGAATTACTGGTAGAACCAAGAACATGAATCATATAGGGAATTGAAACCAAAAATTAAGTAGTGAACTAAAACCGCGAATCAGTATGTGAAACAACAACATGTGAAAGAACAACATGTGAAACAACAACATGTGACACTACAATATGAATCAATTGCAAAAGGAATAATTTAGTAAACAAGCAACATTACTCATGTAGTCAACCAACAACATAAATCAGTTGGTGAACCAACAACACGAATCATTTAGTAAACAAAGAATATTAATCATATAGAGAACCAACAATATGGACCAGTTGGCGAATCAGCAACACGAATCATTTATTAAACAAACAACATTGATGATATAGTGAACCAACAATATGAACCAAATGGCGAAACAGCATCACGAATAATTCAATAAACAAACAACATTTCTCATGTGGCCAACCAACAACATGAAGTTGGGTCACCAACAACACGAATCATTTAGTAAACAAACAACATTTATCATGTAGTCAACCAACAACATGAATCAGTTGGTGAACCAGCAACACGAATCATTTAGTAAGCAAACAACATTACTCATACAGTGATACAACACTATGAATCAATAAATTAGCGAACCAACAACTCAAATAATTAGTAAACATACAACGGTACTCATGCATTCAACCTACAAAATGAATCAGTTGGTGAATCAGCAACACGAATCATTTAGTAAACAAACAACATTAATCATGTAGTGAACCAACAGTATGAATTAATAGGTAAATAAACAATACGAATCGACCATTGAACCTTCACCGTGAACACATTTGTGAAACAACAACGAGAAGCAGAATACTGCACTGCAACGTCAAAATTCTGAGTACATGCACACATATTATACAGAATGAATAGCTTGTCCGTAGAAATTGGTCAGCTGAGGTCGCTGCGAGCTACATTGCAATAACTCACCTCATACAATATCGACCAATGTTGTATTGTTAAAATAAAACAGCTCAACTCAGCTCCTACGACACACCAAATTGTGATTATAACCATCAATTCGCCTGTTTCGTATATAGCCAACCGTATACAATATATACATGATGTGTGTATGTGTATGTGTGTGTGTGTGTGTGTGTGTGTGTGCGTGTGCGTGTGCGTGTGCGTGTGCGTGTGCGTGTGCGTGTGCGTGTGCGTGTGCGTGTGCGTGTGCGTGTGCGTGTGCGTGTGCGTGTGTGTGTGTGCATGCATGTTTGCGTGCGCTTGCGTGTGTGCGGGCGTGCTTGCACGCGTGGGTTTTATTGAAAATGACGTATCACTGATTGTCACTGCACAGTAACTACGACGTATCACTCACAACAGAGGTACTGTTCCTACTTTCTAGAGGCCATTATCAATATCGTACATATATGCACGCATGTATGCATGTATTAACGTAGATTTTACTGAAAAGCACGTTTCATTGAATCTCATTGCCAATTAGCTATGACGCATCACTCACAACAGAGGAATCACGTTTACAGAAGACTTTCCGCAGTTCGTTCTGGTAGGGGCGATATTGCAACGCATAAAAGAAAGGATTGATGCAACAGTTTGCAAACATCGCTATAACGGTGAAATTGTAATAATTGCTCGAGAAGTCCAGAGGGGCGCCGAAACTGAAAGCAAGATAAGTTAACTGGTTCCAAGTGTTACACAGGATATATCCAATAACGACGAGCAACAGAGTTTTTAGAACGTTGCGTCTGGCGCGCGCCTTCTTAACCATTGCCTCGTGGCAGATATTTGGTGCTTCCGGATGTACATGAGTTCGCATACGTATAAACATCCTGCTGTAGCATGTGATAAACACAGTAATTGGGAGTAGATATTGTACTACGAAAAACGCCACACTGCTTGCCATCCTCAACATTTGGTTAGAAATTTCAATAAGTGTACAACTGCTGTTAATAACATTGGACATTGGCACCATGAAACACAACATCAATATCGGCCCTGGCCACCAGGAGGCGCACGCTAAAAATATAACATTTGTCTTTGAGAAAGAGGTGTGATGGAACATTGGATGCACAATCCCGATATATCGTTCAATTGTCAGAGCTATCAGACTGTAGGACGACGATACCATTAAGCTCCACAGCGGCAGTTCAGTCAGCCAGAATTTACACAAAATGTCACCGCCCACTCCGGACAAGTTTTCTTTCGAAACGTTCAACGTTTTCGTTATCAATATTAGAACGGACGTCGCGAAATCAATGCTGTTCTGGTTTAAGATCAAGACGTTTGTAAACTTATTGCGCATCGATGCACTGTGTAATATGACAACGATAACTGCAGCGTTTCCAAACATGCCAAGCGTAGCGATCAATGCATACGCAAGTAGTTGATAGTTCCTTGCGCCATTGCTGTTTTCATAGCTGTCGTTGCTTATATTAGTCGTTGAATCATTGCTCGAAGCCAGCGCTCGAGAAATGTTCCACATACCGTCCAAGACACTTTCGTTTCCAAGCGCAACCATGGCTTTTTATAGTCGAAAAAGCGTCACTTAGCACCGGTGCTTCCACGGGACTTCATTTTAAATGACACGAGAGCGATGGTCTCACACGCGACGGTGACACGGGATGTGCTTGTCTGTTCGTCAGCCTGTAAAGCATTAGTCAGTTTGATTTAAAGTGAATAACAATAAGGTGCTAGCAAAAATGCTTTTTCGGTGTGTGCACAAAGTTTAATATTACAATATACAATATACCAGCAGAAAAATTTACATAAACATTTATTTTTACGTAACATTATATATTTAATGCGTTTCACTCGTAAAGCGCGCATAAATTCGAAGTTAATATGGTGCAATCATATGGTTTTGTGACACAACTGATGACAAGGGCCTACTTTCAGTCAATGATTTCTACGGAATGTTTCAGCATAGTTTCACTCCCGTTTCTACGGCGAGTAATGGCGATGTCAATTTGCCGGAATAAAAAGTAAAATGTATCGATTTCGAACCGCTAGCGGCAAGTGAAAATACAGAATCCTCCTCGAATTCGGTTCTTTCGGAGCAGTTTAGCGAGGCCAGTAGATTTCGCCTTAATAGTACTTACTTTCTGACTTAACCATGAAAATTACCACACAGAGTATATATATATATATAAAATACATGTACACATGTCAATGGAAAAAAATAATTACTCTTACTTCATCATGACGTACAACGTTTATAAAAATAAACAAAAACTTGCGTTCTCTTATTATTATTATCTTAGTATTAATAACTTGACATGTGTATATGTATGGTAGCGGATAAGCTTGGCGGCTCTGTGTGGTCGTTTTCAAGGTCATGTCAGAAGGTAAAAGATCGCGCTGCTAGTGACGTGCAGGCTGCTTGCCTTCGATCCGAGCGAAGTACTCGTCTCTGACCGTGTCGCTGACTGAGTTCGGACTTCGGGTTCTTCGGATTGATGACATCAACATAGCTTCCACTACCTGGAATAATGTTGGCACATCGTGCTCTTTCAAAGATATGTTAGCACGGCTATAAACCAAGGCTGCCATTTGCTTCGGGTGGTGGTCGAAACAAGTTTGTGCTTCGCCGGCTTGAAGTTTGAAGGTTTCATTTTCAAGGCCATTTCTTTAGCAAAGCTAGTTGTGTAGTGGACTTAAACGAACTACATGTTACTGTTGTCTTACTACTGTTTGCATTACAACCGAATGCCACAAAAACGCACTATGACGCTCGCTGCAAAACTACTTATATCGCTTTAAACCCAGGTGAATGAGTGGAAAGTCCCAGTCTCCCTACGTTTCCAGGTTACCAGTGATGTCACATCGAAGTTTGCCGACAAACGCGGAAAAATATTATGCATAATCGAGGCAGGCTGGTGCGACAGTATATTATTTGGAATTATTATTTAATTGTATTCTAAAGAAATTTTCGGTGTTTTTGAAATAGCCAAAATATGGGAAACAAATAATCGAGGCAGGCTGGTGCGACAGGGTATTATTTGGAATTATTATATAATTGTATTTAAGAGAAATTTTCGGTGTTTTGGAAATAGCCAAAATATGGGAAACAAATAACACTATTTAGCCAGAGCCCTGGGAACCCGGGGTGGGCTCAGCTCCAAAAGTTTAAGTTACAATTTTGTCTAGGATACTTACGGAAGATGTAACTGCCCAGCGGTTGAGACGGAGGGTGGTTTAACAAGTTGAACCAATGGTAAAGCCCTTTGGGTTTTAAGTAATTATAGCGCCTTTATTGACGGAGTCTGCATTTTGTAAACTCAGAGTATAATACACTGGTGGATGAATTACAAGGGGCCGGCACAAGCTACATTTAGGCATCCAAGTTATCAGTAAGGGTGGTCCTGGCGGGCCATACATGCTTTACCATTAGAATTCAAAATCGCCCTTCAGATTAAACAATTCAATTTCTCTTTTAATCTTCCAGATATCAAGTGACTATATATTTTACGGTTATATTTCTTTTCGCTGTTTTTTTATCATTGTCAACTTGGGCGATTTTATTGCCATTGTATATGATGTACACGATTAACATCTCATCGAACCTGGAACAGTGCGTTAACTACACTTCTGTAGTACTCTAATTCTCATTGGCGAGCACAAAGAAGACCGACGATCAAAACACATTACATCTACGTCTGTGAGAAATGACTTTCTGGACCGTTGCGTTCGGCCCAGGAGAAGATAAGAGGGGAAGGCATATCCTACAAGCCGTTAATACCTGATTTTGTTAAGATGCTGTTATCGCTCGACACGCCAACATTTAACGGTACTTTTAATTTAAACGTATGCACTTCCTTGAAAACGAATGCATGCGTAGAATCTAGTGTCGTTGTGTCATCTCTCTGTAAATAAAACACGGTGATAATTACGACATTTTGCAACACATCTTCATCAGTTGCTTAGATAAACATAAATGTAAACATGGCTAGGTAACTAAATATATGTTTCTTCAAAACATAGAAGGCAGTATAATTGTCTAGCATACAAAGCAAATGATTCAATTACATGCTAAAGTTGATAACTGTAAGCATATTGCGATACGAAACTCGAAATAATTTAAGAAAATATGGCTGCAGTTATTACATACCTGCAATCCTGACATTGACTGGAAAACACATATTCCCTCCTTCATGAACGACTATGAAGTGACTACGACTAAATGCAACAGCGCGTTGTCTTATGATGCTTAAACACGCCCTCTTTGGTGATAGGCACAACATAATTAATTCAGATAAGTGTCACGGCGACGAGGCATACCTACTATTTGTAATTACATGCAGGCAACACGAAGGCTTACGGAGAAACCGCAACACGTTGGCAGAGCCCATCGCAGCACAATATGTTTAATGTAATTAATGTTAGATCTGACATTATGCGTGCCACTGTGGATTCCTTCATAAATACAACTGGACCGCTCCAGTAGAAGACTTTTCAAAGCGTATTTTTGAAAATCATGGTGTTATCTTTCCCTAAGGAATGTAATAATATATTTGGCACGCTCAAACGCACGCATGCATGCATACGCTTGGACGATAATATGTGAAATTAGTATAATGTCATTACTGTCTTATGGGGATCTAAGCCTAAGGTTAGTACGAATTTTATCCGATACGGGCGTTTCTTCGGCGATAATAAAGTTATATTGCTGCCGCCGTTCTGGTGTTCTTAGTGTAATACATTACAGGTCGCACATTCGTCTGCGTCGCTTATTACTGCCCCCCCCAACCCCCCAAAGAAAAACCTATCTTGGTTTTGGTGTTTCCATGCAGAGGCCGCAACTAGGTTCTTGCAAGAGGTGTGGTGTGCTATTAATCAATTATTAGACAATACAATCCAAAAAAAATAATGTTGTGTTATGGGCGTACGTGCCTGATGAATCAAATTGACACCAGGATTCCTGTAGTCATGCTGGACATAGATCAATGACATTTGACAGATGCAGTGCTATGTCACTCTAATTGATTACTACATTAAAACATATGGAACAAAACAGAAAATATGATGAAAAACTACATGTTGTCGAGCGATCACAACATCGATAGAAAAACACATATTGAGGCTGATGAAGATACAAACTCTTCCCATGTCGCGTGTGAGACCACCCACACTATTGTGTCATTCAAAATGACGTGCCTTGGAAGCATCGTGCTAAGTGATGCTTAAACTATTTAATATATAAGGAAATGTAAATGGCCGGGACCTATAATTCTGAAGCTGTGTTTCTTAGTACCGATGTCCGGTGTTGTGAATGGCGCTGCATTATGATGGCGATATACGCTTCGATATTGTGAAGAAGATATGCGGTGTGGTGTTATTCTTCTTTGAATATCTACTTCCTATTTCCATCTTTGTCATCTGCTACACCAGGATGTTTATATGTCTACGAAACCAATATCACCCGCGTACAGTAAATGTCGGCAGCGATGTATCTGTTCCGAATGCGCGGCGCAGACGCCACGTTTTGAAGACGCTCATACTAGTTGTAGTTGCTAATCTCCTGTGTAACTCTTTCAACCATATACATTTTCTCGCGTTTAATTTCAGTGCCCCGCTGAATATCGCGAGCTACTACTATAATTTCACCGTCGTAGCGATGTTTACTGTTGCATCAATCCATTCCTCTATTCTTTTCAATATCGCCTGTATCAGGACGAATCGCGGAAAGTATTCTGCAAGCGTGATACCTCTGTTGTGAGTGAGGCCTCATAGCTAATTGGCAATGAGATTCAATGAAACGTGCTTTTCAGTAAAATCTACGTTAACACATGCATACATGCATGCATATATGCACGTTATTGATAATGGCCTCTAGAAAGTAGGAACAGTATTGTTTTTTCCGCAGTGCAACATTATTTCGAGACACTATGTGAAATATTGTATTTTCATCTTGAGACGTTAAATACTGTGTGCGTGCCATAAATGAAAAGATATATTTCATCAGTATATTTCATCAGCCGACTAAGGACTAAATAAAATGCGATGCCATGGCAATAACTATGACGCATAGCTAAAATAAGTATTACATTTATATTTATGAATATTCTAGGTTCCACTGATTATATTAACCCATTTACAAGTGTTTACATTATTGAACATGTGTAAATGCATAATACCTTGGTATTATTGCAAAGTTGCTTGATCAGAACGCAATTCTTCTGGAAAAGACAATTTATTATTTATGGATTGTTGCAATCCCGTCGTGAAAGCAAGAGCAGTGAGCGACCATCAAGGGCAATGGCTTGGATGAGGGTGAGTACACAGCTGGATTCGATCATATTTAGATCACAACTTGTTGTAGACACAAACTATTATCCAATTTCAGCCATCTACAATATTGCGCGGTGTTCGAATTACGAATATTTCATCTTCTAGCAGTCTAGCTTGTATCAATAGGTGTACCGTTGATGTGCCTTTTTGTCGACAATAGCTTTGTAGCAAATTAAATGGTCAAGTATTTCCAAAGACGCCAACACAACGATGGGACAATGTTTCAAACAGTCGCAGTTATTATTATTATTATTATTAATACTAGTAGTATTAATAGTATCATCATATTTACTCACATATTAAACAAATTATATGACTGAACAGATTTATATTTTTTTTTAAATGTGCATCAATCAACCGGTTAGAGTTAGGGTTTGGGTTAGATATAGGGTTTTGGTTACGAATAGGGTTAGGGTTGGGAATCCAGTTAATTGAGCTAATACACACACACGTGCACACACACACACACACACACACACACATATATATATATATATATATATATATATATATATATATATATATATATATATATATATATATATATATATATATATATATATATATATATATATATATATATATATATATATATATATATATATATATATATATATATATACTGTAGATATTGAAATATTGCGATCAAATTGGTGATTCTGTACAATGGTAAACGTTCAGTATTGACGTGACCTCTAGTATTTTCAAATTGGGAATATATATTGTGGCCAGTCATTTAAAATTAGTATACAAAATTCCAAACATAAATATTTGTTTGTTCGAATACTTCTTAAACCATTTGGTGCACAGTACAATTACTTCGAGATAAAAGAACGCTGCCGACATGCTATGCATGGTTAAAGGGAAACAAAAGGCATGTTTAGGAGGTTATGCATCTAAAAGAGTTACTAAAAACTTACCATTTCTAACTACAATAACAATGTTCACGCCATTGATTTACTCAGAATTTATTCCGAAAGTGAGAGTTTCTGCTCAGGTTTCAGACTTCCCGGCGGCAGACATTTTATCATGACCGCCGCGTTCTTTGCCCACCAAACTTTCGTCGCGTCATACCGTGCCATAGGTTTTAGTGTCGTGGAAGATACAATGCATACGGTGTACGCTTGAATTTTAAAAGCTAGACTTGCAATATGCCATTCTTTGCGGCATACGAATTTTCTTTCCCTCTGGACAAACCAGAATTAAAGTAATATATCTACAAATAACACAATTACGGGCAGGCAAAACATCGCGATCTGTTTCGATTCACTTCGAAGAAACAACGTCGAATTGGATTTTTCCCTGAGATAATGGCGAAAGGCCCATCAAAATATCAGCGACTGCGAACTTTAAAGCGTGGAGCAGTGCCGACAATATTTCAGCAAGATCAGCCGAACTGTCAGTGTGACAGTGTCGGTGTCGATCGAGCGCACCAAAGTCGAAACGCCAGAGGTTAGTATTCACGCACCAATCACCACGGGAATCTACTCCCGAAAACAGAAAAGCCAAATTTAGTGGTAAGTTTATTACTAGAATATTTACAAATAAACATGTTTTCAAATCGGGTCTTCCGAGACTGGAAGCAAAGGTAGGTGATGGAAATTCCAGGTGTACAATAATATATATATTATATATATGTATGTATATATATATATATATATATATATATATATATATATATATATATATATATATATATATATATATATATATATATATATATATATATATATATATATATATATATATATATATATGTATATATATATATACATTTGTGTGTGTGTTATCATGGAGCATGGGATATTATGTGGGAGCATTCCTGAGACTGAATGTTTTATTTCCCCTGTCCATGTGACTTCGTATTGATCCCATATCAGTTCCACAAGTGAAGTGCATCCAAAACTGAACCCGACCCCAATAAACGGATACGGGTGATTTCCAGCCTCAACATATTGTAAATGCAGTCTTAAATTGTCTGATGCTTTAGTTGTATTATTTGTTTCACTTATCAGTGTAATGACTGAGTTGAATATGTGTTGATGAAATGTCTACGTGTCGTAAACTATAAATTATAAAGTGGGTCGAAATCAAGAAACTACTGGTCGCTCCCTTGATATTTAGTATCATGTTGTTGTTTCCCTGCAGGCGAACGAAGAGTAAGGCACTTTTTCGCTCTCACTTATACTATCAATGTATATGTAAGTTTCAGCAATCTGCGAATCAGCACGTAATATAACGTTAACATTATCACGAACAAGTCTGCTGATAAATATCCAGTGACAGTAGTCCATGAAAAACTGATAAGCCTGGTTGAACCCCATTTCTTTTATCATAAATAGGACATGACTTGTTTACATGTTAGAAACGACCAAGTTGCAGATATTATATTTCAAAGGTGCTGCATTAGCCATAGAACAGCGCATCATAGGCTGTTTCAGCCAGTATATTCAATGTCTGCCCTTGTTCTGTTGCAGACCATTGCAAAGCTGTTGTGACCGGAGCCTACTACAACGAGCTAGTCTACTGCTACTCGCTTGGGTTATGTGTGTTCACCATTCATTTGCATGCATTGACGGGAAGAACCATTCAGTATATAGTCCCATGGGTCAGCATCAGTTAGTGGGGAATAATGTGATTTTTTAAAAAACAGAATGCAAATTAATTGTTAAAATGACGAGTGATTTATATAACACCGAGTGACATGGCTGTGCCTATGGATTCTATCTTCATCGTTAACTACTCCGAAAGAGAAGATTCTGCTACATTTAATTTTTTTATTCCGGAAAATTTACATCGCCACCACTCGCCAGAGAAACGAGAGTGAAACTATTCTGAATCACTATATAGAAAACAACGACTGAACATAGGCCCTTGTCATCAGTTACGTCACAAAACCACGTGATTTCATATCTCATTAATTTCGAATTTTGTGCGGGCTTTGAGAGTGAAACGCATTAAATATATATAATTTTACCTATAAATAAATATCTATGTTAACTTTTATGTTGGTATATTGTACATACAATACTAAACTTTGTGAACACACAGAAAAAAACATGTTTGCTAGTGCTTTATTGTTTTTCACTTTAAATCAAACTGGCCTATGTTTTACAGGCTGAAGAAGAGACAGGAACATCCCTCTTCAGTGTCGAGTGTGAGACCACTACTCTTGTGTCATTCAAAATGACGTCCCGTGGAAGAACCGGTGCTAACTGTTTGCAGACTATAAAAAAACATGGATACGTTTGGAAACGGAAGTGTCTTGGACGGTGGGTGGAACAATTCTCGAGCGCTGGCTTCGAACAATGACTCAACGACTAATATAACCAACGCCAGCTATGGAAACAGCACTGGCGCATAGAACTCTCAACAAGTTGCGTACCCCTTGATCGCTACCCTTGGCATGTTAGGAAACGCTGCAGTTATCTTTGTCATATTACACAGTGCATCGATGCGCAATAAGTTTACAAACATCTTGATCTTAAACCGGAGCAGCATTGATTTCGCGACGTCCGTTCTAATATTGATGACGAAAACGTTGAACGTTTCGAAAGAAAACTTGTCCGAAGTGGGCGGTGACATTTTGTGTAAATTCTGGCTGAATCAACTGACGCTGTGGAGCTTAATGGAATCGCCGTCCTACAGTCTGATAGCTATAACCATTAAACGGTATGTCGGGATTGTGCATCCAATATTCCACCACACTTCTTTCTCAAAGAGAAATGTTATATTCTTAGCGTGCGCCTCCTGGTGACCAGGGCCGATATTAATGTTGTGTTTCCTAGTGCCAACTTAGTGTTATTAATGGCAGTTGTATAATTATTGAAATCTATAATCAACCGTTGACTAGTGCAAGCGGTATGGTGTTATTCGTAATGCAATATATACTCCCAATTACTGTGTTTATTGCAAGCTACAGAAGGATGTTTACACGTCTACCAAGTCATGTCTATCCGGAAGCACCAAATCTTTGCCACGAGGCAACGGTTACGAAGGCACGCGCCAGACGCAACGTTCTAAAAACTCGTCGTTATTGGATATTATCCTGTGTAACTCTTGGAACCAGCTAACTTATCTTGCTTTCAACTTCGGCGTCCCGCGGGACTTCTCGAGCAATTATTATAATTTCACCGTTATAGCGATGTTTGCTAACTGTTGCATTAATCCTTTCCTCTACGCTTTGCAATATCGCCCGTACCAGAACGAACTGCGGAAAAACTTCTGTAAACGCGATACCTCTGTTGTGAGTGAACCGTCGTAGCTACTGTACAGCAATAATCAGTGAAACATCGTTTTCACTAAAATCCACTAACTCACGCGAGCGCTCGCTCGCATATATATATATATTAGTGAAAATGACGTTTCACTGATTGTGTGTGTGTGTGTGTGTGTGTGCGTGCGTGCGTGCGTGCGTGCGTGTGTTTGTGCGTGCGTGCGTGCGTGCGTGCGTGCGTGCGTGCGTGCGTGCGTGCGTGTGTGTTGATGATGAAGGTTGAAGTTTGCATAGGAGCTCGCTATACATTAATTAAATGTTGGCTATACACGAATGTTTTATTGTAACAATACAACATTGGTGGATACCGCATAAGGTGAGCTGTTGCAATGTAGCTTGCAGCGACCGCGGCTAACCAAGTTCTACAAACAGTACATTAATTATTTATGACAAGTGCGCTTGTCGTCAGAATGTTGACGTTGTAATTTCGTATTCTGGTTCACGTTGTTGTTTCACTAATGTTTTCACGGTGAACGTTCACCGGTCGATTCATATTGTTAATTTAGTAATTGATTGATGTTTTTGGTTCCCTACATGATTAACGTTGTTCATGTACTAAATGCTTCGTGTTACTGGTTGACCAATTGATTCATACTGCTTTTGTACTACATGATTAAAGTTGTTTGTTTACTAAATGATTCGTTTTGCTGGTTCACCAATTGATTGATGTTGTTTGATAACTACATGAGTGATATTATTTGTTTTCTCAATTATTCGAGTTGCTGGTTTGTCAATTGATTCATACTGTTGGTTCACTATATGACGTTGTTTATTTTTTAATGATTCGTGTTGCTGGTTCACCAGTTTATTCATATTGTTGGTTAACAACATGAGTAATGGTGTTTACTTAATGATTGATATTGCTGGTTCACCAGTTTATTCGTGTTGTTGGTTCACCAGTTGATTTATATTGTCGGTTCACTGTTTGGTGTTGTTTTCACGATTGTTCTGTCCAATTGATGCTTATTAAATGTATACTTGTTTCAACAACTAGGATATATTGCTTGTTTTTGTTTTACAATTTCATTGCTTGGTTTATAACCCAATAATTAATGGGATATAATAATAATGCATTAGTCATGCAACTGTGGCCAGTTGCATGACGAACACCCAAAGTAGGCTGTAAATCTGCACCTAGTTGGCCAGATGCTTGGGTGCCGTTGCATGACTGCCTCGCCCCAGCAATCACACAACTGGGTGCCATCAGCGGAATTGATCGATAAAGAGATTACCACATTTTGGGGGCAAATCTTCCAAGAATTCAATTCGTCATTAATCATTGTAATGTGTGTATATATAGCAATAATTTCACAGCATACGACAGCAATTGGGACAGACTGGGGATTTCAATTACTCAATTTATTAAATATTTGGTGTTTGTGAATGTAATTCATTTATGCAGCACCACAACTAAAACAACTTTCTTTAATTTTACTGTGATACAATGTATAAGTCTTGTCAATACAAAAACGCAGTTCATTTGCATGTAAACGTTTACACAACTTTTAACCAGGTAACCGTCATGATATTTCAGCATCAAAATAAGCTACCTGCTTCTCAGAAAGGCCTTATTAAAAGGCCTAAGGCAATGGTCCTGGCCAAGATAACATCCTAATTAGTTACTAATCCAAAACAAACGTGCAGCTTTCAGGAATATTTGTTATACATCAAATTATTTTGGCGTGCCCGTTTTGTGAGAATGTCCCATAGTGCTCTAGGTGACACCTAAGAGTGCTGCGGCTGCTTCGGGCTGCACCATGAGTTGTGTACTATAATTATTGGGTGGGAACTCGACTGGACGCCTGTCAGTCATGCAACAGTCCCTACTGACTAGGTGGTAATTAGCCTATATAATGCTGGAACTGGACTATGTAATGCAACATGATACAATTGGATCAGCATAAACTAACTAGTTGTCAACTTCTGTCCGATGTATAATGATGATGTGAGCTCCCGCTGTCTAAAGCTAGCCGCACTCCGCCCGATTGTCTACGCTGCGACGCATCTCAACTGTAATGACACGTTATATGAGATGCCAAGAACAGAAATCTTGATAACATGATTAATTTGCTCGTGTGTCGAGCGGTAATGCAGAAGCAAAAGCGAGAAACCTGAGGAAATAATTAAGAGATAGATATGATGACTTATTGATTAGTGAGTTGAATCGCATATCGTTTTTCTTTATTTGTATTCAATATGATAACTTAAAAGCACTTTCCGTGGTGTCGTATTTAGATGGCGAATGCATACGCTTTCCAATTTTCTTAATTATATGACACTAATTCGACATTCGTTGAAGGGAGAAACACGAGCTTGTTACATATGGAATATATATTTCTCCGGGTCTCTCTTGTTTCCTCTTATATATCTATCTATCCCTTCTCTCAATCCCCCCTCTCTCTCTCAATCTCTCTATTTATCTATCTATATATCGCTCATTTACTCACCAGCACCCGATCGAACGCACGCACGTACGCACACACACAATCACACAACAATAAGCTGGAATGTAATGTGGTTCTTCCGCTTCCATTAAATCACCATATGGCCTGTGTGTGTGTTATATCTTTGTGTTATCTTTCTACGGGTATATTTTCTTTCTCTCTCACACACACACACGCACGCACACACACATACACAAACACACACGCACGCACGCACGCACGCATGCACGCACGCACGCACACACACACACACACACACACACATAAACACGCACACTATCTATCTATCTATATATATATATATATATATATATATATATATATATATATATATATATATATATATATATATATATATATATATATATATATATATATATATATATATATATTCTATATAGCGAACTGGGTAGGGGTCGTATACAACAGAACAAACACACCATCGTACGTACACATCTTTTATTGCGTAATAAGCACGGTACAATGATACATGCGTTATTGGCTCAAAACTCTCTTTGACGATGGGGCTTACTGGGATTTCTCCCGCGGCAGAGATCCCGAGCCCAGGGATGTATGACCACCGCGCCCGAGGCTCCAAAGATGAGATGATGGGCTTACTGGGATCTCTGCCACGCCAGAGGCCCCGAGCTTACCGGGATCTTTACCACGCCAGATGGTCGTTCGACGATGCTACATTTCAACCATCTCTGATAGCTTTAAGCCATTCGAACATGCGACAATCGTTTTTGACGAATTCGGTACCAAAGGTCTTATTCAAGCCGTTCATTGGTATGCCGTTACATCGAAGCAGTAACGAATCGACCCAGTATTGGCCGCATACGTTAGATAGACGACTCTGAAGTGTCTTTGCATTATGAGTCCATTCCGAACGATATTTATCCAGAAACGTGAGGAATGGGGCTTGTAGCGGCGGTGGTCCGTAAGAACAGAAGTGTTCGCCGCTTCTATCATCGCCCACTTACAGTGTGATCCAGTGTTGACCCGGTCGTTCGGCGTCATGAGTGTTGCACATGAAAGCGATCGGGTAAGGATCTGTCGTCGTTGGCAGTCGATGACGGTCCTAGTTTGAACATCCCTCGCCAGGAGTCTTGCGATGTGTTGTCCGGTGTCCATCAGAAATCGTAGATGACTTCGTCGATTTCCAGCACCGCCAATGTATGTGCAATATATCGAATGCGATTCCAGTTAACAATCACGTCATATAAAAGCTTTATATTCCACAAAATGAAACCAATGAAATAAGACAGAATCGGATGTGGTAGCTATAATTGTGGATTGTCGAAACTGAAATATTAATAGATGGACACACATTCTGCGAGAAAACGTATGTCCTGTCGTTTCAATTCTGACGGTACACATGAAAGGTACGGTCAAACATGAGCTTTTATCGTACTGTGATGTGATTTTCACACTAAGCTATAATGTAGAGTATACGATAACACTATTAGAAGTTAATGTATACGATAACACTATTAGAAGTTAATGTAACCTTTTTATAAAATGTGAACATTATACTGTTTTTCAAAACACATGAATAAACAAATCGCATCTACAAAACACACCTGGGCGCAAATCGGGGTTTGTCATTGCCCAAGCGGTATTAACAGGAAAACTTTCACCGGATGTTTCGGCACAGCAATTTACCGCTGTGGTCAGGTCTAAAGAGGGAGATATCCCTTTTTCGTTAAATGGTTCCCCTGAGCATGTTTTTGTTTGGTGAATGGAATAAAATTAAACAAAGTAACACACATGTCATTATCTTTTAATACAGGTATGGCCATTTATAGTGACGCACTGTAGACTTGAGAGTAATAAAATAGATTATAACTATAATGCAGTTACTAACATAACTACAACCATGGGTGCAGGAGCACGCATACAGTTGAGGTAGAGGAGCAGTGACACAAATACTGAATGGAACCTATGCCTTCTTTGCCAGTAGAATGTTTTAAAGATCCCATTCGAGCACGGGAAGCCATGGTTGAACGTAAACGATATAACAATTACGAATGATGGGACATTGTTGAAAGACTGGAGGCTGTGAATATCAGCGATGTAATACAAGAGATTGAAATGGTGTATCATAAAAAATGTGTATGTTACATTCACAAGTAGGTTGCATTTGGGCAGACTGGAGAAAAAAATTGAGGTTACAAAACCACGCTGTGCTGATGAGGAAGCTGTAACAACCTCAAAGAATCAGACCTTGAAAAGCAACATGGAAACATTATATTCTGACTTATGCATTTTTTTTTGTCAAACTGTTTCTTCCGAAAGCGAGGAAAGCTGGTTGTTAGAAAAAGACTCGCAAAGGCTCTGGTCATAAAGATATGTGTATGCATAAAGTAGCACGTGAAGTTTCCATAGGAGTAACTAAAATGAACCACAACCTTATTCCCGGTAGTTCCCGCGAAAGTAGTAGTACACATTTTGAAGGAGACAAAAGACGAACTGGAAGACGTAGTGTCAGAACAAGGATTGCACACTAGCCAGTTCATGGGCGAAGATGTTCAACACATCTTGGCCTTGCATCACACAGCCCTTAAAATAAGAGCAGACGTAAACAATTTCCCACAGTGTGACAACTGTGCCTCAGTGAGCATAAACGATGTACCACAAAGTCTATATTTGTTTATAAGTGTGTTGTTTACAGGTGAGTCGTGCGAAGATGCTGATGACACCAACACAAGGTTATTTCTTTGCTTTGGACAATACATTGTGCATGCTATCTCATAGCGTAAAACCCTTGCCCCTAAACATGTTGGCCACGGAATCAGTATCCACCAAGCAACGCGATCGAGGACTCTTGTGAACCTTTTTCACAATGCTGAGCATTCCATTAGTTACAGTCAGGTACAGCGTGTTGACACAACTCTTGCAAAGCGAACATTGCACATATTAATTGAAAATGGTAACTTTCCAGTTCCACCCAATCTTCTTGAAGGCAAATTTCTCCAATTCGCAACATACAACATCGATATCATAGACGAAACTCTCGATGGGAAAGGAACATTTCATATAGCATTTTTGTTGTATGTTGTAAAGATAATATATTCAAAAGATCGTGTGTCACTCATAGTCATACTACTGTATTGTATCAGGAAATTGGCAGTTATTGAAAGTTAGGTTATCAACTAAATTTCGCTCACATCTCAATTACACAAGCATGAGCGGACGCACACACACACGCAGACGCACGCACGCACGCACGCACTCGCATATATTATTTTAGTTAGTCTTCGTGCATGACTCGATTCGAGTGAGACCCGATATAGCCAGATGGAGCCGCATTGCTAATATTGGACTGGTGATTTTCCGAAGCACTATATGTTAATTGAACAGGTGGCGGAAGAATAATACAAGCATTTCGCTTACTGCAAGTCCTAGGAATTTAATCTCGATTTATTAATAATGCTACACCTCCAGGCAGTGCTTGCCATATTCGAGAATTCCTGATTATTCAGGATTTGCACAACGGATACTCAAGAAGAAACGTGCAGTGTCAGATCAGTTGCCTTGCGTGAGAGTAGTTTTGAAAGAGCTAATTTCATTACTTTGCAATGCTGACGTAAACATATATGGGACATTGTACAGAACAGGTTAATATGACAAAATCGTTTATTCTGGTAGGTAGAAGTGCATTGTCATTAACTTATCATCAATGTGTTCATCTTATGTTGATACGCATATTTGTGACGTGATTATACCCGCACACGTCTGGCTTACATGTGCGATAATTTTGTAAATCAATTATTTTATAGATAAATTGCACCGGTTATGAATTGCATTAAAATACATTAGAATATCTAAATAGTACTAAAAATTACTAAAACTTCGTGTGATGTAATTGTGTTTTAGCCAGTTGCATATTTCGGACCTTGGGACGGCGAAGCGTCACGGCGTGAAGGCGTACGATGTGTATTCGAGGCTAAAACACCTACAATCATGGTTCTAACCCAGCGAGTGATGGCATGGTCCAAACCCCTCCTTCTAAATTGATGTTACTTATATAATAATATAACGTGTATTTTAAATTCAAATTATTGTTGGATACAAAAGTCACCAGAAATATGTCGTGTACATAGAATATATGTTTAAATGCGAGCAATTCCTCAACGGGTATTACATGTGGCACTACTTGTCCCACTTTATTTAGCTTGTATTCTTCTTCCGTTTCCTGTTCAATAAAAAAATATGGTGCTTCGGAAAATCATCAGTCCAATATTAGCAATGCAAGTCAGAGCTTGCTCGGTCTCGTCTAATATGAAATATGTTCATATCAGAACTTTTATACTACTGACAGGTCAATGGCAAGCAGCTCCCTCGCATAGCAAGCAGGTCGATTGGTACATGGTTAAGCTATGTTGACGTACCTAATCTCTGAAACAAGTTGTAGCCATTTTAGCGCAGGTTCCATTGGAGGGAAAGAAGCCCACCAACGAGGCAAGAAGCCCCCCTCTGGATGTTACCATGAATTACCATAATATCTTTATTTGGTTATTTATTTCATATATACATATATTGTATAACTATGAAGCTCATATTATAATATAACTTACCGAATGTTTTGTTTCTGCTGCAGCCACGTCTTATTTTCATGTCCGATGCCACACCTTACATTATCAACGGCAGATCATGCAGTAGGTACATACGAAACGTTCGCACATTCCAGTAAAGATAAACCATTTTTATGCCATCAAGTTGAAATATATTTATTTTTTGTCCAACATAACAAACGGCCAAATTATCCAAATATGTCCAATATTATATATATATATATATATATATATATATATATATATATATATATATATATATATATATATATATATATATATATTCAACTCATATGTCACTACGGTCAAAAATCGTCTACGTACATTTCTTGGACGGGACCATGTTCACATCTGTGATTTCTTCATACTGGTTGGTGCCATAGAGTTCAAGCGAGGGACTGAAAGCGAAAACTTAGACAATTTGCTGTACTAGTTGCTCCATTCCGGTCTGAAGCAACCATTCTAGTGGGTCACTAATTACGTTGCGTCACATAATCAGGCAACAATGGATTCAACGGAAAATATATGATGGTATCGTTGACGGCAAAGGAGGCAGAGGAAAGCAAAGAGCCACGCGGACAGACAAGACATGAATGGAGAACATGACACATCTAATATTATCTCTTCCTTTATTAACATCGAGCTCAAGTGCCCGCGGATGTCATTTGACTTGAGAACACGAAACCCATCTGTTACTATGTCAGCATTGTCTTGTAGTGGTCAAAGAATATTTTGTCACTTGATATTTCAGTTATATTTGTTCTCAATATACACTTCCTTTCCAGTAAGAATCTCCACAGCTAGAGTTCAGTTATTCATATAGCTTCTTTAGATACGTGTCTATTCCTGGTGTGGTAGCAGTCTGGTTGCCTTGGATACCTTGTAGTCGGCCATGTTGCCCTAGGCGTTGCAATTGGCATCAAGGCGACTAATGGAGATTCTTTATTTAGAATAAAGCCATGCTTTGATGTTGTTTCATTATCGAATATTTGGTGGCGCAGATCTCAATTACTTACAAAATACAATGCGTAGGTGTTGACCCAAATGCTGCCGTCTGACCTATCCGAGCCGGTTTTCTATGTTTCATAGTTCATATTCAACGTCTATCACGCCGGTGGGCGGATTAATACATCTTATTAAACGAATCGTTCCAGTGAATATTCGCAGTCGGTTGCTTCGTTGTGACTGGCGTTGCATTGTGACCAAGGTGGTTCTTTGTATTGTGAACAAAGTGGTCTTTGTATTGTGACTAAAATGGCCTTAGTATTGCGCACAAAGCTGCTGCTTTTTTCTGTCCAATATATAATTTTATGCTTCGTATGCTCTGCCATCTTTACAGGTAAGTTTGTTATCATTAACGTCATAATTTAATGATCATGCTAACTGCCTTTATCATAGTAGTATCTAATGTACTCCAATTTCCACTTCGGGTTTAATTATTCTTTTAACCTGATTTACACATTTATTACGGATTGTGTTGATAAATTGTTTAAACGATTCAGAATCATTTCTATTTCGTTGTTTACAGGCGAATGAAACAAAGTCGTCGCACACAATTGTCCTGATGCGATTGTTTTCATGCATTTTATAACGATATGAAATGTTTCGCATGTTGACCCGTGTATTCACAGAGCAATGATTAACAAACATATCGGGTTTTAACTAGGCGAGTTTGAAGAAAATCCATGCCATCTAAAGTGACGACACATTGACAGACGGCGTGGGATCAGCAGCACATACAGTATTTGAAATGACTGTGGAGTGTTGAGTGAATGGTGATCAGTGGTACGAACGGCGACTACGAAAACAACGGTTGCTAACAACTAACACTTGATCTACCTCAACTATCACAGGTTATGGCTGCGCTTGAAAATGACAGTGTCTTGGACGGGAGGAGGAACATCTCGAGTGCTGGCACTGAACAATGAATCAACGATTAACATAACTAATGACGACTACGGAAATAATTATCGAGTATCGACAACTTGCGTATGCGTTGATGGTTTTTATTGGCATGATGGGAAACGGTGTTGTGATATTTGTTATATTACACAGTGCATCAGTGCACAAAAAAGTTTACAAACATCTTGATATTAAATCAAAGTAGTATTGATATGGTGACGTCGGTGCTAATACGTTGAACGTTTCTAAAGAATACTTTTCCGGAGTGTGTAAATCTTGGCTGAATGAACCTATGGAGCTTAATGGTATCGTCGTCCTACAATCTAATGGCTCTGACCCTCGAACGGTATGTGGGAATTGTGCATCCATTGCGTCACCACACCTCTTTCTCGAAGATAAACGTTCTCTTGTTGGCCACCGCCGCCCGGTTGTCAGGGCCGACACTGATGTTGTGTTTCATGGTGCCAACTTCCGGTGTTATTAATGGCCGCTGTCACTAAGTTGCGATATTCACTATTCTATCGTGAAAGAAGGTGTTCGGTGTGGCTTTATTCATTGTGCAATACCATCTTCCGATTATTGTGTTTATTATGTCCTACAGCAGGATGTTTATACATCTTCGAAACCAAGTTCATCCGCATGCCCCAGACATAGGTCACGAGGCAGTGGTGCAGAACGCACGCGCCAGATGCAACGTTCTAAAAACGCTCTTGCTCGTCGTCGTTGGATATCTCCTGTGTAACACCTGCAACCAACTAACCTTTCTGGCGTATAACTTCGGCGCCCCGCTGGACTTCTCGAGCTCTTATTATGATTTCACCGTCGTAGCGATGTTTGCTAATTGTTGCATCAATCCGTTCTTGTATGCATTGCAATATCGCCCGTACCAGAACGAACTGCGGAAAGTGTTCTGTAATCGCGGTGTAGAGGTTAATACATCTTAACACGCACACGCAAACGCACACCAACACGTACACACGGTAGCAGCTGTGTTAGTAGTAGCGGCAGCGGCAACAGCAAAAGCAGCAGTAGTGCAATATTATCATTCATGATCTTTAATATCAAGTAGGGTGTGACTCTGTCTCTCTGTCTGTCTTTCTCTATCTGTTTGTCTGTCTGCCTATTTGTCTTGCTGTCTGTATGTCTGTCTGCATGTAATTGCGGTGTAGCGGTCAATACATCTGAATATCTTTTCAACAAACGCCCAATTTATAAGAACTGGAATTTTTTTGTAATCTGATTGAAGAACAAATCAAGGCAACATCGCGTTCAGTACAGGAAGCAAACACGCGCAGTACCAGATATGCACACAAACAGGAGCACGCATGCATGGAGGGTCAAACAGGAATGGAAATATATTTGTTTTGGAGCTCCAATATGGCCGCGGCATTTCCACGTTTATGCCATTACGTAAAGATAGCCTCTCTAGCCTACACACACACACACACACACACACACATATATATATATATATATATATATATATATATATATATATATATATATATATATATATATATATATATATATATATATACATGTATATATATATATATATATATATATATATATATATATATATATATATATATATATATATATATATATATATATATATATATATATATATATATATATATATATATATATATATATATATATAAACTACGTGTTTCTGTCACTGCTACATACAACGAACGCTTCGTGAAACATTGTCATAAGCTCTTGTAGTGGACGCCTTTTTTGTCATGTGCAGCGCCGGGTAAATCGGCTAGTAACATATAAAATACTCACATCAGATTAATGCATCATCGAAGTCGTATTGAAGTAAAAAATCGTCACACTGTTTGGTTGAAAGGTGAAAGCATTGTAGATACACTTGCACACCTCCCCGTTGCACTCCGTTATTTTTTTTCAATTTATACTGTTTTTCTTTATGAATAATTTGTGAAGTGATATTCTCTGCGTGTAGTTAATAACGTGAACAGTAACGATTCGCAAACAGCCGTCTGTTGTGTCAGCTTGTTTTCTCGGAATTGTCTCAAAATAAATATTTTGATTCCAAAAGTTCGTTTGTATTTGTTTTATGTTAATACGTATGCATCTGTGTATGCATGTGTATATGTATTTATGTATTTATGTATGTATGTATGTATGTATGTATGTATGTATGTATGTATGTATGTATGTATGTATGCATGTATGTATATATGTATGTATGTATGTGTGTATGTATCTATGTATCTATATATCTATGTATGTATGTATGTAAGTGTGTATGTATACATGTATGCATGGACAGATGGATAGATGGTATGGATGACATGAATATCATGGATGTGTGTGCATGCGTGCTTGCGAGCGTGGGTGGGTGCGTTCGTGGATGCGTGAAAAAATGTCATAAAAACTCAGCCAACACAGCTAAGCAGTGGGAACAACACGTCTATAACACGTCCACACTCTTAATTAAAAAGGCGTCACATTTAATTGATATAGACTGAAAGGCCAATCGCAACCAATTTATCTAACTGCTTATGTGTTCCCTTGTAGCTACACGATGTCGAAATTTGCTCGGAAAAATGTATGTTTGGGTAAAGAACACTGGTCTTCTTTCTTTAGCCGCTGCTCAATTAAACCTCCCTTGGGCCTTGGGTGGCACAAATAGTCCCGTTTCGACAATTACGTTTTTTATGTTAATTAACTTCTCATTAATGCGCGACGTTATGTAAATAATGTTCTACCATGAGCATAGTTAAACCATTAGCAAGTACACCCACAATAAAGTTAGATCACGTGCTTTGATAGTTTAAACACCTTAATTATAATCACAAAAAGTGTCGATACACTTTTACAAACAAACTTTTAACTCACTTTTTCAAACCGTTGTGCTAAATGTCACTTATTTACGTCAAACAAGTTCTAATAACGTGTTCAATCACCGGATGGCACCATGCAACTGTCACTGCTGTTGTTTCCTTTGAAAAACGGGTGGTTCAACAAACCCAGTGGCTCAACTACCACTGACTTCCGCTACACAATGTCATTCTCAACGCTAGCACAATCCACAATTGTGCGTAAATAAAATTGAGAGCTTTAATGAAAACAATTGAAATGAAGATGCGCAGAATCTGCACATCAAATGTAAATTGAGGCAGTGTTGAAATCGTGAGTGACTTACATTTCATTCAATATGTGGAGCCACTAATGTGGAGTTTGTTACGGTGGTTTAACGCTAACGTTCGCTAGTTGGCGCCATTGTGCAACTTTGTTAATGTAACAGCCTGAAGCAACTTTTAAGCGTGGCTCCTGAGTGCACACCGACCAGTAAATAGATGAAGCCATTAGTTGACCGTTGAGCTACCCTCTAACGGCAGGTTGTTTGTAAACGGCTGGGTCAAAATGTCACACTAATGCGGGTGCATATGTCGAACAATGAACGATAACATTTATCAAGCGATTGCCTCCGAGCGCATTTGAGTAGTATAGCACTTATATGTACTAAATTATTATTGATTTCTGAACGTTTGATTGACCAACTCCGTAACATAATTAAGTGATTGCCTCGGTGTGCATTTTAGCCGTATAACACTTATATGTAGTACATTATAAATGATTTCTGAACGGCGTGGTACTTCTAGTGTCGTCAGTTAACAATGTATAATATGTTGGCAGCATTATTTTATCAAATCACTTGTACTGTTCTCCATATGTTATACAAAGTCTTCGAACTTTAGGGTTTGGAATAGATAAATGTAAATGAGTAATATTTTATTTATATACTCATTTAGAATGATTACCTATGTTATCTCTTCCCATTTAAAAAATACTTGAGGTTATGTCTATACTTGTCATTTCAACGGAAATAATTTACATATTATAATCAATATAATTTATTGATATAAATTCAAGAAGGGAAGATAAAATAACAGTTTCAGTGGAGCATTGCAGGTTCTGACTGACTATAATGAATATAACGGCTTTCTTCCTATAAGTCTAATTTACGTTACCACCTTTCAAAATCTGAAGAAGGTGTCTGACTCTGATGTATTGCTTACTGAGACTTAATGGCTCCTGCATCTAGTGTTGGATTATGAAATCAAAAGTAATGTTTTATTTGATAATATGTCCTAAGTGGACACCACTATGAAGCTTATATTCAACATATGATAAGGAGACCCGCCTGTGAGAAGGTCACAGTGTACAATTTATAAAATCGGTCAAGTATTCCCAAAGAAGCCAATGCAACGAGAGGAAAATATTTGATAAAGACGTAGTTAGTATTATTATTATTATTAGTTTTACTCGGACTCAAGATCCACGAACATGTTCATATTAAGAAGAAGAAGAAGAAGAAGAAAAGTTTTATTTCACCCATCATACATTTTACATAATACATATATGTCCATGTTAAATCATAACTTATAAATAACACAGGTGTATATGGTTGTAAGTAAACATGGTATATGTTAAGGTATACAAAAAATAGGGTCAGGAGACTCCTCTAAGGCTTTGATAGTCGCTATCGAGGAGCCGCCTTGCAAAATAAAATTAAACTATATCAGTTGGTCAAACATATATAATTCTACCGAGAAGAGAAGAAGAAAGAAACGAAAACCATAATAATAATATCATATCTGAGTGTGTGTGTGTGTGCGTGCGTGCGTGCGTGCGTGCGTGTGTGTGTGTGTGTGTGTGTGTGTGTGTGTGTGTATGAGTGTGCGCGTGCATGTGCTTGTTCGTGTGCATGTGCGTGTTCGTGTATTACTATTCTGGCTTGATTATGTGTGTTTGCAATTTAGGCGCGTTTTAGTATAAGGTGACGAGAGGTTTTATGTTTGAATGTTGCATACACATATAGCAATTTTGCCTTGTGCATGAATCTTGATAATTTTGTAAAAATAAAGTTTTGCATACTGAACAAATCCTGGTAAGCTATTAAACAGATGACCCTGAACCGATTATATAAATTGTACACTGTGACCTACTCACTGGCGGGTCTCCTTATCAGATGTTTGTTGAATATAAGCTTCGTAGTGGTGTCCACTTAGGACAGATTATCAAATAAAACATAGCTTTTGATTTCCTAATCCAACACTAGATGCAGGAGCCATTAAGTCTCAGTAAGCAATGCCCCAGAACGGCGCTGCTGATCCCACGCCGTATGTCAATGTGTCGTCACTTTAGATGGCATGCATGGATTTTCTCCAAACTCGCGAAGTTAAATCCCGATATATTTGTTAATCATTTCTCTTTGAATATACGGGTCAATGTGCGAAACATTTCACATCGTTATAAGATGCATGAAAACAATCGCATCAGGACAACTGCGTGCGGCATCGTTGTTTCATTCGCCTGAAAACAACGAAATATAAATGATTCTGAAACGTTTGAACAATTTATCAACAAAATCCGTAACATGTTTTAGCTGATTGTAACTAATGAAATGCACAGCATTGTGAAAAAGGTTCATAGGAGTCATTGATCGCGTTGCTTAGTGTATTCTCATTCCGAGGCCAACATGTTTGAGAGTAAGGGTTTTACGCTATGAGATAGCTTGCACAACGTATTGTCCAATACAAAGAAATAGCCTAATGTTGGTGTCATCAGTATTTTCATATATTTGTCCCGACTCACCTGTAAACAACATAGTTGTAAACAAATATAGACTGTGTGGCACTAGCTTAGCTATTTTACATCTGCTCTTATTTTAAGGGCTGTGTGATGCAATGCCAAGATGTTTTGAATATCTTCGCCCACGAACTGGCTAGTGTGCAAACGTTTTTCTGACATTACATCTTCCAGTTCGTCTTTTGTCTCCTTCAAAATGTGTGCTACTACTTTCGCGGGAACTACTGAGAGGTTGTGGTTCATGGGGATCTAGCTGTGGCATAATCTCGATTTTCCCCTGGAGTAGCCTTTGTAACGTATCATTAAATCGTGTCCTGTGCTGCTTATGACTGTCAACATCAACATTGAAATCTGATAACAGCCAAACATAACATTCCCAAACACCCAATAAGTTGTATTTTTCACATTTAGTTACTCTATGGAAACTCCACGTGCAACG
>BSQZ01000006.1:11806661-11969161 GCA_033239005.1 Lamellibrachia satsuma
AGTATGAATCAATTGACAAACCAGCAACTCGAATAATTCAGAAAACAAATAATATCACTCATGTAGTTATCAAACAACATGAATCAATTGGTGAACCAGCAAAACGAATCATTTAGTAAACAAACAACTTTAATCATGTAGTAAAAAACAGTATGAATCAATTGGTCAACCAGTAACACGAAGCATTTAGTACACGAACAACGTTAATCATGTAGGGAAAACATCAAACAATTACAAAATTAACAATATGAATCGACCGGTCAACCTTCACCGTGAAAATATTGGTGACACAACAACGTGAATCACAATATGAAATTACAACGTCAACATTCTGACGACAAGCGCACCTATCATAAATAGTTAATGTACTCTTTGTAGGACTTGGTTAGCCACGGTCGCTGCGAGCTACATTGCAACAGCTCACCTTATGCAGTATCCACCAATTTTCTATTCTTACAATCAAACAGCTCAATTCAGCTCTTACGACACACCAAATTGTCATTATAGCCATCAATTCGTCTGATTCGTATATAGCCAACATTTTATTTATGCATAGCGAGCTCCTATGCAAAGTTCAACTTTAATCAACACACATAACACACACACACACACACACACACACATATATATATATATATATATATATATATATATATATATATATATATATATATATATATATATATATATATATATATATATATATATATATATGCATATATATATATATATACACATATATATATATATATATATATATATATACACATATATATATATATATACACACACATATATATATATATATATATATATATATATATATATGCAAAGTTCAACTTTAATCAAAACACATACACACACACACATATATATATATATATATATATATATATATATATATATATATATATATATATATACATATATATATATATATATATATATATATATATATATATATATATATATATATATATATATATATATATATATATATACATATATACATACATACATGCATACATACATGCATACATAAATATGTATACCATGATGACTAATGATGAATTAATATTTTGGAATATATATATATATATATATATATATATATATATATATATATATATATATATATATATATATATATATATATATATATATATATATATGCGAGCGAGCGCGCGTGGGTTAGTGGATTTTAGTAAAACATACGTTTCACTGATTGTCACAGCACAGTAGCTACGACGTATCACTCACAACAGAGGTATCGCGTTGACAGAAGACTTTCCGCAGTTCATTCTGGTACGGGCGATATTGCAACGCGTAGAGGAAAGGATTAATGCAACAGTTAGCAAACATCGCTATAACGGTGAAATTATAATAATTGCTCGAGATGTCCAGCGGGACGCCGAAGTTGAAAGCAAGAAAAGTTAGCTGGTTCCAAGAGTTACACAGGATATATCCAATAACGACGAGCAACAGAGTTTTTAGAACGTTGCGTCTGCCGCGCGCCGTCTTAATCGTTGCCTCGTGGCAAAGATTTGGTGCTTCCGGATGTACATGAGTTCGCAGACGTATAAACATCATGCTGTAGCATGTAATAAACACAGTAATTGGGAGTAGATATTGTATTACGAATAACGCTACACCGCCTGCCCTCCTCAACGGTTGGTTAGATATTTCAATAATTGTACAACTGCCATTAATAACATTGGAAGTTGGCACCATGAAACATAACATCGATATCGGCCCTGGCCACCAGGAGGCGCACGCTAAGAATATTACATTTCTATTTGAGAAAGAGGTGTGATGGAATATTGGATGCACAATCCCGATATACCGTTCAATGGTCACAGTTATCAGATTGTACGACGACGATACCATTAAGCTCCACAGCGGCAGTTCATTCAGCCAGAATTTGCACAAGATGTCACCGCCCACTCCGGACAAGTTTTCTTTAGAAACGTTCAACGTTTTCGTTATCGATATTAGAACGGACGTCGCAAAATCAATGCCGCTCTGGCTTAAGATCAAGACGTTTGTAAACGTATTGTGCATTGATGCACTGTGTAATATGACAAAGATAACTACAGCGTTTCCAAACATGCCAAGCGTAGCGATCAATGCATACGCAAGTAGTTGATAGTTCCTTTCGCCAGTGCTGTTTTCATAGTTGTCGTTGGTTATATTAGTCGTTGAGTCATTGTTCGAACTCAGCGCCCGAGAATAGTTCCACCCACCGTCCATGACACTTTCATTTCCAAGCGCAGCCATGCTTTTTATAGTCTAGCGTCATTTAGCACCGGTGCTTCCACCGGACGTCATTTTGAATGACACAAGAGTGGTGGTCTCTGACTCGGGATGTTCTTGTCTCTTCGTCAGCCTGTAAAACATAGGCCAGTTTGATTTAAAGTGAATAACAATAAGGCACTAGCAAACATGTGTTTTCGGTGTGTTCAAAAAGTTTAGTATTGTATGTACAATATACCAACATTAAAAGTTAACATAAACATTTATTTATAGGTAAAATTATATATTTAATGCGTTTCACTCGCAAAGCCCGCCTGTAAATTGTGAGCGCTATGTGGAACTAAGGGTAGTTTTGGTAACTTAACAAGTGTATATGTATGGTAGATGAGAAGTTTGGCGGCTCTAGGTGGTCGTTTTCGAGGTTATGTCAGAAAGTAAAAGGTCGCGGTCATATTGACATGCAGTCTGCTTGCGAGGCGTGCATGCCTTCAATCATGGCGACGTACTCGTCGTTGCCCGTGTTGCTGACTACGTTCGTACTTCGGGTTCTACAGATTGACAACATCAACTTAGCTTCCACTGCCTGGTATAATGTTGGCACATCATGCTCTTTTCAAAATATTTTAGCGCGACGTTATCTCAGGTGTGCCAACTTCTCCGGATCGCGGTCGAAACAAGTTTGGGCTTCGTCGGCCTGAAGTTTGAAGTTTAATATTATCGGCTATTTATTTAGCAAAGTTGGCCGCGTAGGACGCCTAGATGAATTACATGTTACTATAGTCTTACTACAGTTGCTATTACAATCGAATGCCGCATAAACCATTATGACGCTCGCTTCGAAACAACCGCTATCGCTGTAAACATAGGATGGAAAGTCCCAGTCTCGCTGCGTTTTCCTCTTACTAGTGATGTCACATCGAAGCTTGATGATGACCGCAAGAAATATATGCATAATCGCGGCAGACCGTTAGGACAATGTATTATTTGGAATTATTAATTAATTGAATTGAAATAGAAATATACTGCAAAAATAATATATGATTACAAACATTTGTTATTTTATTCCCATTAATAACTAATTTAATTAAGCCACAGTGTCGTATTTAATTGATATATTAGATACCTAGATAAGCAACAGAAAAGCAAGGTTAAAAAAATAAAAGCTTGTAACCAAACCACCCAAGTGGATATTGACAAAGTCCATATTGTGCCAAAATAAGGGAAACAAATAACGCCATAATCCTGGCATTAGCTAAATTGTTTTGACCTCGGAGGTTAATTAAACTCACTGGTCTCTAATTATCTGACTTATTTTTCAAACCATTTTTAAATAACGGTATGATGTTTGTTTATTTCCATTCAAAAGGAACAACTCCCTCTTTTAATGATAAGTTGAACACTCTTGCAAGTGATATATAAGTTATATTGCTGCGCCTTCCTAGTGTTGTTAGTGTAAAAATGTAACAACTAACGTCACTTGAATCAGTTTAATACATTACAAGTCGCACATTCGTCTGCGTCGATTCTTACTGCACTCCCCCCCCCACACACACACAAATCATGGGCTTGGCGATTCCTTGCAGAGGCCGCTCCTAGGGTCACACAATGCGCGAGACAGCCGCAACGTCTGTGCCAGCGATATAATGTAAGAGGCGTGGTGTGTTACGCCACGCTAGCGATCAGGCTGTCGATACTGGCGTTGCTGCTGCGACTGCTGCAGTGTAGTGCGAAGTCTGTTGACCTGCTAGTCCTTTTGATGTAGGACCCTCTTCCACGTGGGTCATTTCTGTGTAGCTTCGGGAATTCCATGGCACGCAGCTTGTGCAGTGACGCGCTTGGCAACTTTTCTGGCATCTGAAAAACACATTTAACATCTGTATTCAGTATAACGCTAAAATATGTAAACCGTTCGTCACCCGAAACCGTACGTCGCACACCAGTCTAAACTACTTAACATTTTATAAAGTCTCGAGAAGTAAGGTTTGCCAGTGCATATGACATGTAAACATTGGCTTAGGCCACTAATATAGTCAATGTAGACGAATACATATATATGATGGATTGTAACATTTGCTTCGCATTTCATTCAATTGTTCATTTTATTTATATGACATTTAATATGAAAATTCAAATGACTCGCTATATATTTAGTGTTTCTATTATACAAATCAATCCATTATTTAGAAAAATCTATCAAACGGGGCCAGTCGATATATATCGATAATGCTGCATTCATAAGTCGCCTGAAACCGTCCGTCATTACCATTCATTAAGTTGGAGCATGTGTTCCCGCGAAAAACAAACTAAGCCACGCATTATTACTCTTAACGAAGAAGCGCACATATTAACTCGGCGAAAATCGCCCATTTAGTCAATACTTGACATTAATAACTTTCATTAAAACGTGATGCAACATACATAAAAAAAACACTTACTAAATGTTTTCTTTGGGACTTTGACTCCATTCTATTCGTTTGACGTCGTTTTAATACCCACGAAGTTCACTAGGAAGAAGCTCCGCTTAAATCGCCACGTAACTGTTCTTGCGACGATCGGTTTCAGGCGGTTTCGGGCGAAGTACGGTTACAAGGCTCGAAAAAGTGCCATAAAACGTAGATATCTGTCTTTACACATTAGACTGTTGGCAAATATTTATCCAGCCGAAACATCGCGTTATATGAGAAATGCATGCTATTTCGTGATAAGATGTATTACATTTGTATGACGTACGGTTTCACAAAAAACGTCCCCAACATAAAAATAATCAGGAAAATTCATATATATATATATATATATATATATATATATATATATATATATATATATAATTTATATATATATATATATATATATATATATCATTAGAGCTAACTTTTACTTATATGCGTTACATAGGTGGTTCGGATAATAAAACCGTTATTGACCTACTTGTTGGAGATAGTACTGAATATTTTCATGGCATATATGCATATTCATATATATATATATATATATATATATATATATATATATATATATATATATATATATATATATATATATATATATATATATATATATATATATATATATATATATATATATATATATATATATATATATATATATATATATATATATATATAGTGAACAGCTTCTTGAACATTTGCTACATGCAAGCAAGATCTGGCGTGTCTTCTAGGTATGTTTATAATGTCGATACTACATTATTGTCCAATCTAAGCCAATACTATTTTCATGGCATATATGCATATTCATATATATATATATATATATATATATGTATATATATATATATATATATATATATATATATATATATATATATATATATATATATATATGTATATAGTTAACGGCTTCTTGAACATTTGCTACATGCAAGCAAGATCTGGCGTGTCTTCTAGGTATGTTTATAATGTCGATACTACATTATTGTCCAATCTAAGCCAATACTATTCAAGTTCTCGTGATATATTTTCACCTTGTGCCTACGGTCGGGCTTCTCTCTCTATCTATATCGCTATCTCTCTCTCTCTCTCTCTCTCTCTCTCTCTCTCTCTCTCTCTCTCTCTCTCTCTCTCTCTCTCTCTCTCTCTCTCTCTCTCTCTCTCTCTCTCTCTCTCTCTCTCTCTCTCTCTCTCTCTCTCTCTCTCTCTCTCTCTCTCTCTCTCTCTCTCTCTCTCTCTCTCTCTCCCTCACTCTTTCACTCTAACACACACCTGCGCACAAACCAATCAGGTGGTTCTTCTGTTTACGTGAAGGAGTTCGCGATACTGATTATGATGCTCTAGAAAAGACCCAAATCAGGCAACTTTGACAACGCATGTAACATTTTATCGTAGCGTTTTAGTGTTGTTCTACACATTTGCTTAAAGGTATTCGATCGAAAAAAAAATTATCTATATATATTCGAATATATACCGACCGGCCAACTTTGTCTAAATGAAGAAGACACCATTTTTAAATCAACGGTTCGTCGGTTACAGCCCTCGACGTCGCTGGTCAGTGCACTTCCCGAACAGCTATCGGCTATTTCCGAGAAGGTCGCGACCCGTAGAGGCGGATCTGGTATTATGTCAGCGCCTGTCACCGATAAACAACATAGCTTCCGTGGAAACAGATTGTTCGTCAACAACAAAGTTGGAGGTACGCTATACCACAAATTGTCGTAAATATTCTGTTTGTCAGGGTGTTTGTGAAATTACCTTTTTTTTAAGATTGTGTTGTTGCAAAGAATATTATCAACAATATAATTATGTGTCTGTTAACAACATTATGTATTGTTCGTTCATTTCATTTATCCGTCGAGCGTCGTAGTCTCGACTCGACCTACTCAGTCGGACTGAAGCCCCCATACCACGGGCAGCTGAATCAACAACCCAATGAAATCGTAAATTGTGATAATGTGGCACAATAATCGGCGATCTTTTACTTTCTGGCCTAACCATGAAAACGACCACATAGAGCACCCAAACTTCGCCTCACACATATACTATACATATACACATGTTACCTGGCCAAAAAATACATTTACTTTCTCAAAACGATAAAAATTTACAAAATAATTAAACCAAAATATCGCTCTCTCTCCTACGGCGCCTACGCGTAGCACCAAGGCTACCGTAAAATCGATGCATATGACAAGGCGTCGTTCAGTTTCACCGAAACTCTGTGCGGTGGCGCTGATATTACAATTCTGCATTTCTGTGTTTTAATTTGAGTGGGTGCGTGCGTGGGTGCGTGAGTGCGTGCGTGCGTGCGTGCGTGCGTGCGTGCGTGTGTGCGTGCGTGCGTGCGTGCGTGCCTCATTGCGTGTAATTATGTGCAGGGGCGCTGTTGATTGAAATCAAACATAGTACAATTATGTATTTTTGTCTTAGTCGTGCGTGCGTGCGTGCGTGCGTGCGTGCGTGCGTGCGTACGTGCTTCATTTCTTGTAATTATGTATATATCAGTATTATTTGTATTTTTGCTATATGTGACATGTCGTGTTATTAAATAATTAGTTTTATTCATATTATCATCAAATTGTGTTATATGTTTTAGATGTATTTTAAGTATCTCTGAATGGACTTTGGCCAGATTTATGGCACTGTTTTAATAACAATTGCTTTTTAAATAAAGTAATTACGTTGGCACCAGTATTAACGCATAACTTAAAGTGTACTGTTGAATTTAATACAAATAACCTCCAAAAAAATTATTATTACTTTGTCACAAAATGTGTTACTAGTATGTATATGTTGATACCACTGATTTCTTTAGAGATCAGCGGTTGTTACCTCCCATAATCGGTATGAAGTTAAACACATGTGCGTAGATTGCAGCATACAACGCACTCTTCAGGAAAAGTAACGTGTTTTTAGATGTTCATACATAACAAAAATGTATTATTAAAACAGCATCACACCCAGACATCACTCAATATTAATACATGTAATCATCACCATTTATTTAATTTACAATAACTTCAACTTGTAACATTTTACTAGTTGCAGAACACACGCACGCACGTACACACGCACGCACGGACAAATATATAATAATAACAAGTATACTTATATAGCGCACATGCTTGAAATGCATAGTTTATTAAATTAATGAGTTAAATAAATTAGGTAAACATGATGCACGTGTGGATATGGTGGGGGTTGGGCCTATATTACTGGAGGCCTGGTGGGACAAAGGACCGCCCCACCTTTGCTACTTCTACTTCTGTCATTTAATAATTGTTTCTCAATGAGCAACTTTGTATTGGCAACTAAGCGATATCTCATTTGATGTACATGTATTGTATTTTATTGTATTGTTCTTGATGAGTATGTTTGTGCTAGCTGCCAAGCTACTTTTCATTGATTCATCTTATTTTCTTTTGGTACAATTATTAAATGACCTTTACCAACAATCACTCTTTGTGTGTTCCTCTAGCAAACGAGCTCAGGGTTTTGCCATTAAGCATCAGCAGGGTATAAATATGTAATGAACGTAAGTATGTATAATTTTATGTATATATATATATATATATATATATATATATATATATATATATATATATATATATATATAT
Organism: Lamellibrachia satsuma; assembly: GCA_033239005.1. NCBI lineage: Eukaryota > Metazoa > Annelida > Polychaeta > Sabellida > Siboglinidae > Lamellibrachia > Lamellibrachia satsuma. The sequence continues at coordinate 11,814,985 of BSQZ01000006.1, forward strand.
ATATATATATATATATAATGCAATATGATGATAATATGAATAAAACTAATTATCTAAGAATATGACATGTCATATATAGCACACAGAAAAAATACAAGTAATACTGAAACATATATATAATTACACGTAATAAGGCACGCACGCACGCACTCACAATTAAAACAAAAAATACATAATTGTAATATCAGCGCCACCGCACGGAGTTTCGGTGAAACTGAACGACGCCTTGTCATATGCATCGATTTTACGGTAGCCGTGGTGCTACGCGTAGGCGCCGTAGGAGATGGCGATGTTGTGGTTTAATTCTTTTTAAAATTTGTATCGTTTTGAGAAAGTAAATGTAATTTTTAGACCACGTGACATGTGTATATGTATAGTAGTGGAGAAGTTTGGGTGCTCTAGGTAGTCGTTTTCATGGTTAGGTCAGAAAGTAAAAGATCGCTGATTATTCCTGGTTATGTGAAGCAATAAGGTACTGTGATTGGTAAACGGAAAATATACGAAATTTAAATGTGCCAAACGTTGTTTATTGTGCAGCTGGATACACAGTGTGTCCAATATTAAACTGGAATTGTACCCTCAGCATGTTGAGGCTAGGCGGAATACACGAAGAACAATTGTAAACGGGCGAAAGCAGTGAACAACCAATAGAAACGACATGACGTCATAATCGCACGGTTTCGAAATTGCGGACAGAAGAAGCGTGCATCACTAGTGTAGAAGACGCACATCGCTGAAGATAAGTCGTGGCATTAAGATTGACATAGGATCGCTGGAATATGAGGCGTTGTAGCATAGGTGTATGATAATTAATTACAGGTGAGAATTCACATCTACTTGTGCATTTGATTGTGAAGGTGATGTGTAAATATGTATGTAATCAGCATGCATGTGATGATTGCGATTATGATTAGAAATGACTTGGATGAGAGACGTAGTATATAAGCTAAACAGAACAGGGTCGAAAACGGATCCTTGCGGGACCCCGAATGGAAGGTGTTGTGGGAAAGATAGTGTGCTAGACATGTTTATGCTTTGATGTCTGTCTGCAAAATAGGATGAGAATCACCGAAGAACTATGCCAGAAATGAATGGTCAAGCAGTGCTTTTAATTTCTGTTGATGTAGAATTGTGTTTACTGATTTCCACCTATTTAACAAGAATCAGCAAGATAGCCTGCGATGGCAATTAACATGTTAGTCCAGAGGCTGTGTAGGGAAGAGGAAGTTGGATTTGTGGATTTATGGGGAAGTTTTGTTGGGAGGGCAGATATGTACATGAAGGATGGGCTTCATTTAAGTGGAAAGGGAGCGGCAGTATTCGCGGACAAACTTTCAGCAGCAGTAGATAGCGACTTGGCTACAATGACAAATATTTTTGGAAGTAAACATTCTTTAAACTAGAAGTGCAGGGGAGTTACCTAGAGGAGTCTCAAGCAGAACAAGAGGCCACTAGCACAGATAAACTATCAAATCATCAGAAAAACATCTCTGAAAAAGGTTATATATGCGTATGTTTAAATGCAAGGAGCATAGTAAATAAGAAAAACGAATTAAACATTATGGTAGAAGATATTGACCCTCACATAGTTGGTATCACTGAATCATGGGCCAACATAGATATAACAGATGCTGAATTAGGACTGACAGGATACGTAATGTTTAGGAAAGATCGAATAGGAAGAAGGGGCGGGGGAGTTATTTTATATGTTAAAGAATCTATCCAGGCTTATGAAATAAAACTAGAAAGGGAAGCAGATTGCGATGAAGCTGTTTGGTGCAAAATTGTTTCAGGAAATTCAAAATTAACTATTGGATTAGTTTACCGAAGTCCAAACATAAACGAAGAGGACAACACAAAAATAAAAAACGCTATAAAGGAAATTAGTAAAGGGGAATGTATCATAATGGGAGATTTTAACCATGGACACATACAATGGAATTCTCTAGAGAGCACAGGGATTGAAGATCAACAATTTCTATGTTTAATCCAGGATAGCTTTCTTACTCAGCACGTACTAGAACCAACCAGGGGAGAAAATGTATTAGATATAGTTTTGTCATCACAAAAAGAATTAGTGGACAATGTAAAAATATTTGAACCATTGGGTAATAGTGACCATAATCAAATACATTTTGACATCAATGTAAAATCAGAAGGTAAAAATAAGAGAATGTACAAGAGAAACTTCCACAAAGGTAACTACAAAGATATGAGAAAATACTTAGCACAGCTAGATTGGAATAACATGCTGATGAATAAGACCGCAATTGAATGTTGGAATATTCTAAAATATGAAATTGAGAGTATCATCGATAAATTTGTTCCCTTCCGAAAACAAGGAAAACGGTGTAGAAAGAAACACTTGTCAAAAGAGGCTATTAGAAAAATAATGCTAAAACAAACTATGTGGAGGGTTTATAGGCGTACCAGAAAGGAAGAAGACTATGCAAAATACAAAGTGGCACTTAATGCAGCTACAACTGAAATCAGACAATCTAAAAGAAGCTATGAGCAAAAACTGGCATGTAACATAAAAAATGACAGCAAGAGTTTTTATGCATATGTCAGGAGTAAACAAAACGTACAAGACAAGGTTGGACCTCTAGAAGACAGTGATGGAAATATAATATCACAGGGGTTTTTAATGGCGGAAGAACTAAATGGTTACTTCAGTTCAGTGTTTACCAAAGAAGATATTAGTTCATTACCAGTTGCTGATGCTAAATTTCAGGGGGCTAAATCTGAATATTTAGGACCGTTAGTTGTAACTCCAGAATTGGTAGCTAAGAAAATAAAGGCAATGAAGGATAACAAATCACCGGGAGTGGATGGGATTCCTCCAAAATTACTAATGGAAACAGTAGATCAAATCAGTATACCACTTGCAAGAGTATTCAACTTGTCATTAAAAGAGGGAGTTGTTCCGTTTGAATGGAAAGAAGCAAACATCATACCATTATTTAAAAAGGGTTCGAGAAATAAGTCAGAGAATTACAGACCAGTGAGTTTAACGTCAGTGATTTGTAAATTATTAGAAAGGTTAATTAAAGACCATGTGGTGGACTTCCTCGTTAAGCATAAATTATTAAATTCATCTCAACATGGATTCCTTAAAGCGAAGTCATGCTTAACAAATATGTTATGTTTTTTGGAAGAAATCACTAAGTGGATAGACGTGGGATCGCCAGTAGATATTATCTACTTAGATTTTCAGAAAGCTTTTGACAAAGTGCCACATCAAAGATTGCTACTTAAATTAAAAGCCCATGGTATCGGGGATAGCATAACTGACTGGATAGAACAATGGCTGACTGACAGAAGACAACGAGTTGTAGTAGATGGAAAAGTTTCAAATTGGAAATCGGTTTTGAGTGGGGTACCTCAAGGATCAGTATTAGAACCTATATTATTCTTAATTTATATCAATGACTTGGACGACAGTATAACAAGTAACGTACTGAAATTTGCGGATGACATAAAACTGTTTAGAAAGGTTAATACTGATGGTGATAAACAACATTTACAAAACGATCTAGACAGATTAGTGAAATGGTCTGAGAAATGGCAGATGCTGTTCAATTTTGGGAAATGTAAATGCCTACATACAGGACATGGGAACTTGAATGTAAACTATAAAATGGGAGATACTGTTCTGGGTACTACTGTAAAAGAAAAGGACTTAGGAGTTACAATAAGCGCTGATATGAAAGTTTCAGAGCAGTGTGGTATTGAAGCTTCAAAGGGTAATCAAATTCTTGGATTGATTAGAAGAAACATAACATACAAGGGAAAAACGTTAATTATACCTCTTTATAAAGCAATAGTTAGACCTCATTTAGAATACTGTATAGAAGCATGGAGACCATATCGTAAGAAGGATATAGATACGCTTGAACGCATACAAAGGAGAGCAACTAAAATGATTCCAGAACTTAGAGACCTTAGTTATGAAGAACGCCTGAAAGAATGTGGTTTAACAACTCTAGAGACAAGGAGGTTAAGAGGAGATCAGATTGAAGTTTTTAAGATATTGAATGGGTATGAAAATATTGATAGAAATATGTTTTTCTCACTCAAGAAGGATAGCAGAACTAGAGGACATGAGGTAAAATTAGTAAAGGATCAATGTAGATTGGACATCAGGAAGCACTCGTTCTCACAGAGGACAATAAATGAATGGAACAAATTGTCTACAGATTGTGTAACTGCTAGCAGCGTGAATATGTTTAAAAACAAGGTTGACACATATATCAGGAGGGCGGGTTATAAGTAGGTGAACATTGCTGGACTCTCGATAAGCCAATGGCTTCCTTGTCCACTTGCCATCTGGGCCTTTGGCTTGGATGGCAAATCTTGTTAAATCTTGATATGAGCGTAGCTTCCGTTGCGACCGAAATAATATATGCACCCAGATTATGGGAGCATATATAATTAGATTAATTTGTCTCTTATCCGGCGATTTAGCTAACTCTTCAAATAAGACTAAACTTGTATTAGTTGATACGATACCATTTGAATTAACTTTAAACTTTGATTATATTGACACAACTGTCTTACTGAAAAGCTAAATCGGACAAAATGATGTTATTGTGTAGAATGTCGATAATGACGCCGATTGGTTACTGACGCTTCAGGGTTGCGCCTAAACAAAATGGAATCCGTAACAGTCACACCGCGTTTTTGAGGCCAGACTGCCTCGGAGAGTTCAAGAGGCGAGCGCGTATATTCTCGTTGTGAGGGCAGTTTATAGGTAGACGTCTTTGTTTCACTTTCGTGGTGGTCGCGATTTGGTGATACACTTTTGCAAATACTCGGAATAGACCTACTGTAGGGGTGAAACCACAGTTGACCTTCCTGTTTACTGTTCACGAATGTAGGGCGTCTGAAATTGTGAACTGTGAACTTAATAAATTCATATTTTGTGAAATGAGTGCCTTTGAGCATGAATTTTCACAAGTTTGTTTGTAAAAGCAACTGACTGTGAAACAGTCCATTTTTTAGAGGTTAACTGGCGTAAGGATTTATAACAAATGTTCTGCTATAGGCTACGTGGGCGCATGAATACATGGCTATTTTTGGTAAATATTAACGGGCATTGGACGTGGGGGCGTTTTAAAATAGCTGAATGTTTGTGATTTGTATTAAAGTTGGTGAGCATGTCAATGAGATGATGGCAGCTGCTGCAAATTTTTTTCAGAATTTGTGATGGTCGGATTTTTTTATAATCAGTCAAAACGTTAACATGGCCACCAATGCAATTTTGTACAGTGGTCTGACTCCAAATAGAGCGTCGTGGCAACGGAAGCACAAAACATGGTTGCGGATTTTTGTAAAACGTATACCGTAAGATTACAAGAAAAGGCGATATTGTATGCCAACGGGTAGTGTCAATTGTGGATAGGGTGCAGAAAATTAAAATTCAGTTATTATGATGTGATTAATTAACGGTTCAAAATGTGGCTACAAAACGGTTACTGTGCATCGTTTAAGCTTTATGCTTGAACACAAAATGACACGTGTTGAACCTGGCTTTGATGCTAGTTATGTTTATCATAACAGCCTTTGTCTGACAGCAAGTCATATCTCTATGGAGCCGCATTCAATCAATCACATATTGTGTTAATCAAAATGTATGTTTTGGTCATGCACCATTTCCAAAATGCATGTTGCAATTCAATGTATTTTAATGCAATAGTAAAACTTACATTTTGCGAGATGTCTTGAATCCTTCGGTTGTTTCAAAGTGTCGTCTGCTGTAGTCAATCTTATGCATTTCTGTCAGTCAGCCCCTGCTGAGTGATGTCTTCGCAGGTCGATTGATGTATAACTCACGAGATGGTCCATTGTATGTTGGTAGTTTCTTGTTTCTTTGTTGTTTTGGCTTCGTAGATGCTAAGAACCATTATGACAGACAACCAGGAGCGATTTGTTGTACCTCTTCCATCAATAGGCTGGCAGTGCAAATGAAGTCAACGTCGTCGGCATATGCCGTGGACCATGACATTGCAGTGTCTTCAGGAGGACGTTACGGGAAGTTGTCCTCATATCACGGAGGGCGGCCTCCAAGTAGATGACGAAGAGTTCAGGCTATACAGTCTCCTAGTGGTTGGACATTTGTCCCGTCGTAATCTTCGCTCCAATGTTGTTTCTACAAGCAGCATTCGGATGATTCGCAGTTCCCATTCGCCGAGAAAAAGACTCTATTAACTTATTTCCCCTGTCGAACGCACAACCCGTGTCTACACCTAGTAACGCACGGAACTTTGAAAATGTTGCGTTTGGACGGCTAGCTAAAGAGATGTGTGTGTAAGATTACAAGAAAGGCGATATTGCATGCCAATGGGCAGTGTCAATTGTGGACAGGGTGCAGAAAAGGAAAATTCAATGACTATGGTGTGATTAATTGCCGGTTTTGAATGTGGCTACAGAACGGTTACTCTGCATCGTTTAAGTTATATGCTTGAACACAAAATGACACCTGTTGAACCTGTCTTAGATGCTAGTTATGTTTGTCATAACAGCCTTTGTCTGACAGCAAGTCATATCTCTATGGAGCCGCATTCAATCAATCACATGCTGTGTTAATCAAAATGTATGTTTTGGTCATGCACCATTTCCAAAATGCATTTTGCAATTCAATGTATTTGAATGCAATAGTACATTTTTCGAGATGTCTTGAATCCTTCGGTTGTTTCAAAGTGTCGTTTGTTATAGTCAATCTTATGCATTTATGTCAGTCAGCCCATGCTGAGTGATGTCTTCGCAGGTCGATTGATGTATAGCTCACCAGATGGTCCATTGTATGTTGGTGGTTTCTTGTATTGTGGTTGCAGGTCTATGAGTGGTGAAACTTGGAGAAAGTAGAAAGTTCACATTTGCTAGAAGTGTTCAGTTTCCTGTTTGTATCAAAACCTACCCTCTACTCTATGCTGGCATAACTGCGGTCGGCAGAATTTCGTGATCGCAATGAACAATCTTCCCTGTTTGCAGTTGGCAGTGTTGTCTTTCTGCGGCGACTCCTTGTGACCACTTGCTTAACTACTGCTGCTGGTGTTGCTGAAGCTGGCCTTTTGTTTCATTTACCAGTTGCTGATTTTGGATCAAGCTGACACTTCAGGTATCGATCTTCTGGATGGTGATTTCTTTTTGAATCGAAGTAGTTCTGCATGCACTTAAACTTGGTATGACGGATATGCAGACGCACCGATGATCGACGTTTGTATTGTCTCTGGCATTCCACCTCATGCTGGATTTCCTTGTCAGCTCTAGCTACCTGTCCACCTGTCGTATTATTATTTATTATTATTATGATACATTTATTATGCGCCGTGTATCCTGGATAAAAACTTGCTCAAAGGCACTAACAAGATAATGCTAAATAATGTTAAATAAATTTAAGAACTAAAATAAAATGTGATTTTAATAATAATAGGACAATTTCAAACAGACGATAGAACGATCAACAAAAGGGCGGTACACGCACAAAATACTTTGCTGAAATGGTGACGTCACGTGGTTGCCTCATTGTCGTATATCGTTCTTTTATAGATTTGAACCCAACTGGGTCACAAATATTTGGATGGCAGCATCGAAAAGCACCGGTCGGAAGGCTGTTTGGTTGCTACACGCAAACACAGGTTTGGACGTTTTTGGCCGCTGTGCCCGGGGCAGTTTTACAACTAATGATGCTTTAGTCTGAAACTGTTTTTTTATTAGTTTAAATTTAATATTACATATTAACATTCAAGAAAAAACGATCTCATAAGGACAGAGCAGGTCTTTCTGACGGGCATTTTGCCCGTATGAAATGTACTGATAACGTTTTTAAGTTTTGCTAAATTAAATATATTTATGTTGAAACCCTCCGTTGTGATTTTAATTTGCAATTGTCGAAATATGAAGCCGATGCAAAGTAATTGCAATAGAGTTTAGTTTATGTTAGCAGTACTGTTCTAAATAGACAGTAGACCCCAATTAATATAATCACATCAAACAAGGTATGTATTATTGTGTAAAGCTGTTGATTGAGGCAAGACATTGTCAGAATGATGTGGAAGTGGATGTAGGCGAACACATTGAGCTATGTTTTGTTCATATTCATTTACTGCATTATAACACAGAAGCTACGAAATGTCGTAAATTGGTATTCCCGAACAACAAATGTTCTTGGATAGGCGAAAGTCGCATGTAAACCTCGCGAGGACTTGTCAGCGTTGCAACGGAAATATTTATGTGCATCTAATTCTACTAGCCAGGGGGCGTGAATTTGCTGTGCAGTTTTAACAAAACCATTATCCATTTTCAGTCTACTAAACGGCCGATTATGTTATCCGTTATTATGTTGTGCGGCGTCTATTATTATACTACTGTTTCGGTAAAATTAACAGGTAAGTTCTTATGGCGCCGTATCCAGTCCACTCCGTTGACAGCGCCTTACGCTTCACCACCTGTTAGACACCATCTCGACTTTAAAAAGCATTCAGCCACTCTGCATTTATTGCTCTCTAAGACAATTCGTTCACATATATCCACCAGGGGACCGAGGTTCGAAACCACCTACTGCCTTTTAGCAAATTAGGCAATTTCGTTCACCCCACTTTTCCTGTATCTTTCGAAAGAGACACTAACAGCCGTTGGTCCTTTCTAACTGGTGTCTATGACAAGGGAAGTAAAATATCCCACACAGGGGATACATGTGTAATCTGCTGTGGATTCTCTCACGCTTTCTCCAGAAGCGTCCATGACGCGGCTCAGTAAATTCTGCTAACTACCTCGCAAGAAGATACGATTGAATTAATATATCCAGTTGAAAACGTATTTAACACTTATAAATAGTTTACTATGCATGCATATCTACATATAAATATATACATCATTGTTTAAATAAATAATACTAATACTATTTATTAATAATTCATACATGTATTAGTCTAGTCATATATATATATATATATATATATATATATATATATATATATATATATATATATATATATATATATATATATATATATATATATATATATATATATATATATTAAGGGTGCTGCAGCTGCCCCAGGCTGCACTAGGCGTTGTGTTCTCCTTTGGGTGGGAACTCAAGTGGGCGCCTGTCAGTCATGCAATAGCCCCTAATGACTAGGTGATAATTAGCTTATCTAATGCTGGAACATGATTCAACTGTATCAGCATACAATGAATAGCTGTTAACATGTGTCAGTTGTTTTATTGAAAGTAATGACACGCCACATGCGATGCTAAGACCAGAATTCGTGAGAGCATGATTAATTTGCTCGTGTGTCAAACGGTAATGCAGAAGTAAAAGTGAGAAACCTGAGAATGAATCGATGAATCGATACTTCGATCCAATATGATATGATTAATTAGTAGCACTTTCCGTGGTGTCATATTTAGATGGCGGATTCGCACGCTTTCGATTTTGCTATCGTTGAAGGGAGAAACACCATGTTGTGACATATGGAATATATATATATATATATATATATATATATATATATATATATATATATATATATATATATATATATATATATATATATATATCATTAGAGCTAGCTTTTACTTATATGCGTTACATAGGTGGTTCGGATAATAAAACCGTTATTGACATACTTGTTGGAGATAGTACTGAATATTTTCATGGCATATATGCATATTCATATATATATATATATATATATATATATATATATATATATATATATATATATATATATATATATATATATATATATATATATATATATGTATATGTATATATATATATATATGTATATGTATATGTACAATGTTGTTTTGTTGATGTTCCCTGATTACGTAAGAGTTGTGCGTTCGACAGGGGAGATAAGTTAATAAATCTTTCCTCGGCGAATCGGAACTGCGAATCATCCGAATGCTTCTAGTAGAAACAACATAGGAGCGAAGATTGCGATGGGACAAGAGAGACCCGGATATATATATATATATATATATATATACATACATATACATATACATATATATATATATATATATATATATATATATACACATATATATATATATATATACATATATATACATATACATATATATATATATATATATATATATATATATATATATATATATATATATATATATATATATATATATATATATATATATATATATATATATATATATATATATATATATCCGGGTCTCTCTTGTCCCATCGCAATATTCGCTCCTATGTTGTTTCTACTAGAAGCATTCGGATGATTCGCAGTTCCGATTCGCCGAGGAAAGATTTATTAACTTATCTCCCCTGTCGAACGCACAACTCTTACGTAATCAGGGAACATCAACAAAACAACATCGTGCATGTTCTGCGAAGTAGAACCATCGCACGTTATACGTATGACGGGAATATGTGCTCACACTCTACTGACCATAGAAAGCATGCTGGTAATGCTCTTTAAACAACGATTCCCATAACATATAACATCAGTGCACATAGTTTAAACTAGGCTAGTATAGTCCTTCCTGCATAAATATATTTAAATATCAAAGTACAACGTACTCGATATTTTCACAATGAAATCCAACGTGAAAATGTTCAACTGCCAACTACAGAACGGTGCAACAACATCATGAATAGACTGGTGCCAACATCCAACATCCAAATATGCATCTTACGATGGATCTTGTAGGTATTTTTTTAAGTAAAGCTAACAAAGGTTTTATGATGATCTGGATGTGCTGAATCCAAAAAGTGATTTTGGCAAAATGAAGTAGAAGGATGTTTGTCTATTTCGTAGGCTAATCGGGGACCATTTTTTTCAAAATTTAGGAGGTCAAGAATTCCTTCCACAATTAGCCACCATCAATTTGTGAATTCAGTGCACACATAACACCGTTTGTAAGATATTAAGAGATCAGTATACTTCTATTTATAAGCGTGTTTGTTTATTTCGTGGTTTAAGTTTTAAAACATGCCAACAAACGATTTTAGGGTAATGTTGGTGTGCTAAATCCAAAAAGTGATGTTACCAAACTGAAATAGAAGGGTGTGCGTCTATTGTGCACATCAAAAACACCATAAAACCGCTGTTTATAGAGCATTATTGTATTAACTAAAAGGGTGTTTGTAGGTTTCGTGGACAAACCGGTAGTGATATAGTATATATTTTTTTTATTTTAGGGGGTCAACTTCCCCACCTACAATTTGCCGACATAATTTTTTGGATGCAGCCCACACAAAGCACAAAAAAATCGTTGTTAAGAGATAATTATTACTTAAACTAATTAATGAACTACAGTGTGGACTACTCGGGCACCATTTTTTTATTGGAAAGTCAAGGACCAATCCACAGTTTGCCAACATCACTTTTTGGATTCCCCACATCCAAATCACCCAAAAACCGTTTGTTTAATGCATTACAAAAATATGCCTGGTTTCAGTCTTCTGAAATTGGCACCGGTATGGTAGATGTTTCGCTGTTTATAGGAGCTCCACATGTGAAGAATAGCTTGATAAATTCTGCCTGGAATATCTCGTACTTAAGTGCGTAGATGAACGGGTTGGCGCAACAGTTCAAGAATATCGCGATAACGGTAAAGTTATAATACCCACTGGTGAAGTCGACGGCGTAGCCGAAATTAAACGCAAGAAAAGTAAATTGGTTCCACGAGTTACATAGGATATAACACACGACGATGATCACTAACATCTGTAAAACTTTGCGTGAGGCACGCGCCTTCTGGACAGCTACCTCGTTGCCACTGGTTTGTCCCTGAGGAGTTACACGGCTCCGTAGGAATAGAAAGATCCTACTGTAGCAAGTTATGAACACAGTGATCGGAATTAGGTACTGCGTTATGAACAGCGCTACGCCACAGAACTTCTGCCACCAGCGACTCGGAAAGAGTGACATGACAGAACAACGACCGTCAATGACACCGGAAGTTGGCATGACCACGGCAAGCATGATTATCAGTCCAGGAAACCAAGATGCGGCGGCCATTATTATGACTGTTCGCTTTGAAACAGAGATATGATGGAATATTGGATGCATAACTGCCACGTAACGTTCAACAGTCAACATGATTAGTGAATACGATGACGATATTAGAAAACTCCACAATGGAAGGTCACTGAGCCATAATATGCAATAGATTTCCCCCACAATTCCGTACAAATCGTGCGCCACAGACGGCCTCGTTATAGATAGCATGATACAGACCGCTGTAACCAAGTCGATGCAACTTTGATTCAGTATTAGAATGTTAGTCAATGTTTTGCGCATTGTTGTACTCTTCGCAATGACGACGATCACGATTAAGTTTCCAAGAATGCCAAGAACAGAAACCGAACCATACGCAATCTTGAGGTAGGCATTCACCATGCGTACGTTCATCAATGGGATGCTCGTACCGTTGCCGATTATTCCTGGGTATTGTGTTTCAGAAAAGTTCAGTCCTCTCGGATAGTCGCTCTCATTTCCACTCGTTGCCATGGTTTGTTAAGCGTTCAGTATTTTGAAGCTTCACTGGGCTGTCTAGTTTAGCTTAGACAAATTTGCACACGGGTGACGTCAATTGAGGCGTCGTTGTTATATCCATCTGAAAAGAAAACGTAAACCATCATGAATATGAAATGGTGTCTTTCAAACTTTTCGAAATATAAGTTCAATTCCCGCTACTATGTTAATAATACTGAGGATGTTTCGTAAGTTTAAAGGAAAACAAAACGTTTTCGGCCTATTCACCTAAAAGAGTTACTAAGACAAAACCATTTGTAACTACAATTAAGAACATCGCGCCAGTGATTTACTAAGAAAACCTTGTTGAACACACAACATCTTTATTTCATAGACTATGCCATAATATTAGTAACCCTACGTCACGAATGTCATAACATATATTTCCATTCATACATTCCTATATATGTCAACATTATATGGCCATGCTGCTTGCTTCCAAACTCAACTTAAGTAATGTATTTTGGCCGTTATTTACTAAATTAGTCATCTTTCTGTCAAAACAGAACGTCTTCTTGAGACTTTACGTTGGCTACGTGTATTACGGCCTCCGTTAATACGTCACATGTAGTCTAAGTTATCCGATTTTCAGGGCTGTCTCATCTCACCTACTATATTTAACACATTTCTGGAGAGAATCATGACTGATGCCCTTGATCACGTTGCAACAGTCGGCACCGGAGGTAGGACAGCAACATATTTACGTTTTGCAGAAGATATCGATGGCTTAGAAGGGGATGAACAGGAACTAGTAATCCTGTTGAGCCGTCTCGACAAAACATCTGCGTCCTACGTAATGGAAATTACTGGTGAGACAACCAAGCTAATGACCATCAACGACAATGGCGTCAACAAGAAGTTCAACGTTAGGGGACAAAGATTAGAAACAGTGTCCACATTCAATTACCTGTGTTCAGATTTCACAGACGGGGGATTCAAACCTGAGATCAAGGATTGCCAAGACAACAGCAACGCCGACAATACTGAAACCTATATGGAAAGATAAAGACATATACGATCACACGCTATGTTAATATTTATATATGCATGCGAAATATGGACTCTTATAACCGAACTACAAAGAAGTGTACAAGTCATAGAAATGAGGTGCTATCGAAAGATCCTTTTCATCTCATACAAGAACCATGTAATCAACGAAGAGGTCCACAACATAATAATGCGTGACGTATATTGTGTAACTCAAAACAACTGGAGTGCGTAGTTACGTATAATTGTTACCATTTCTACGCCTGTTCTCTCGGAATGTTCCGAGTTACGTGAAGTTGTTCACGTCATTGGCATTGCCCTACGAAAACATTACTGGCTAGTGCAAGGAGTCATAAGCTCTATCGCAGTAGCTGTTTTTTCTCCTATGCAACGCTGGGCATGTTACAAATGTTTTTTATACCGTGCAAACTTGAAACTATCGTACATGTCTTTATTTGACAATTCACAATATGTTAAATATTGCTGTATGAAATATAGATTAACGTTGGCATCTTTACCCTCCACTCTCAGCCCATCGGCTCTTCGTCAACTGTTTCCTTCCATTCGTTGATATCAAATTCTAGTCGTATGTCAACAATAGTTTACACAATATCTTTAAAACGTTAAAACATAACGCGTGAATTGACATTTTGACAAAGTGATCGGAAAAATAATTATCAAACATAGACTGGAATTACTTTCTACTGAAGAAAAAGATAGAAATGTCAAACTGGAACCTTTCAAAGAAAGTTAATAATTGAGATTAATAGTCTTTTAGATATTTGTTCCTATGAGATAATAAAGGATACAGACTGGAAGAAACGGCTGTTCAAATGGATATAAGAAAGCATTTGACACAACAATACAAAGGGGAGGGTACACAAATATGCCGGTAATGTAGAAGCACCGCAAATTAGAACAACACACGTCATATATATTTATAATTGAAATGTGGAAACCTATCAGAAAAATATATGGCAGAAGATCTAACCAGGAATATCAGGTCAGTGTTTATTAGGGAAGATGTGATAGGGATATATCAGGTCATTTTATTATACGGATATAGACAAGCTGGACAGAATACAACGAAGAGCAACTAAGTTGATCATGGAACTCAGAGAAACTCGTCAAATACAATGTGGATTGGAAGCACTTGGGACGGAGACATTAAGTGTACATCGAAATGTGTTTTTATGTTCGAATTTTTTTGAAGAAACACTTTTAAAAGTATATGATGGTTGCATAACTAGAAGAAACATCTTAGTAAAAGTACTTTGTAATTTAGATAGTTCTCATTCTCACTGAGGATACTTCTTTAATATAATAATGTTCTGCGTTATGCAAAAATAATTAATGTGTACACACTAAAACCACAGGTGAATTATTCGCGGGTTAACCCAATCACCTGCAAGAGAACGCGTGTCAATTGAAATGATCCTCAAAACTCAGAATCACCACTATCCAATGACATGAGTAAAGTCTCAACAAACACTCTCGATATGCGCCCATATAAATAATGTTGTTTTCATGTACGCGTGCTCTGACACTTACCTTTCTCACGGTGAACGGAACACGGCCATCATCCACGAAGGCTGCAACTCTAGTGACTAGATTTACAGTGATTAATAACAGCCTACTGACGTTGCCTTGCCCTTTGCAGTGATAGGCTCGCTGCAGTGGTCATGTGAACCGATCAGCGAGTTCGCTTGTCAGGCAACGTAATGAGGAGCCACAATCAGAGATGTCGTTCGCAACTGACAAGCATTGCAGGAGATTTCACTGGCAAGCCACCAAAGACAAAAGAACGTTACTCGAAATAACATTTTCATGTGCATATGTAAACGCACAGGCCCTTAAATACGCACGCACGCACGTACACACACACACACACACACACACACACACACACACACACACACACTCACGCACTCCCTCACATAATTTAGTTAGCCTGCTAATAAAAATAAATTATGTGTAGAATCAATGTATTTTAAGGATACGTGGCCATTCGTCTCCAGCTCGTTCTGTCTTGAGCCGCTTCAACTGCCTCATCTATCAACAGTCCCAATTTGGATTTTGCTTAACTTAATCCTCTCCGTTTACTTTCCCGGCAGCAATTCTTTCGCCTGTTCATCTCTACTTGGAAAAATGTCTGTTTACGTATGTATATTTGATCGTTTAGACTCTTTGGATCTTTCAGTTCACTCACAGCTCATTCTTTGATTTTCATCTGCATCCAACTGATCCTAAGTAGCCGCCTTTCAGCCCACATTTCCAAACCGTTTATTCTGTCTCGATCGTTTTGTTTGAGGTCCCATCATTCTGATCCACGAGTGGCAATATGACAAACTGATGTGTTGATAAGTCTCCATTTTGTTTTTTACTTATTGCTTCATTATTTCACGTTAGTGATACTACTGCGTTGCCGACGATTTCCAGTCTCCTTCTTAGTTCTCCTCTGTCACGTAACAACAATCATGCGATTGTCCTTGTCCACAGTCCGTACAGAATAGGTATGCCCCCAGACCTAACGCTGATGCTGTACCAAAGGTTGCCTCGATTATCCAAATGTGGCGCCACCGTTTTGTCGCACACATCATCAACTTTTATTAGTTTATGCGATGTAATTCAAACCAACTTGAAGCGTTGATTATATTGACACAATTGTCACATTGAAAAGCTAAATCATGAAAAATAATTGTATAGTCTAGAATCTTGATAATGACGCTGATTGGCTGCTGGTGCTACATGGCAACACCTATACAAAATGGAGCCGGTAACAGTCAAAACACGATTTCGAAGCCAGACTCTATTCTGAGCGAGTCCGCGAAGACGAGCGAGAGTCGAATAAGCAAGACTAGACCTAACGGTACAGTATACGCCATGCCTGTCGAAAGACAGCAGAATTTTACGAACTAAGCAATAAGTAGATAACTGGGTCATTGTGAAACAAGGACTGTAATTAGAATGAGCAGAGCTAAAAAGAAGAAGGTTGTTTGGAGTTACGGGAATTGCGGAAAATGTGTGTGCGGAGCGATGGCATGGGCAGGTTATGCAGAGTGACGAAGATATAACGACGTATATGACATTCTTCTTCTTCTGCGTATGACTTAAAGTTCTTTGGCGATGTATTGCACACGAAGTCCCAAAGCCATGCACATGCAGTTTGGTCCAGCCCGGCCGGTAGGGATACAGCGGACATTCACTGGTGACGTGGTGAGCGTTCTGCTTTTCAGCGCCGCATCACTCGCACAATGACGGTGGCGTCAGCCTCATTCGGTTCATCTTATGTTTCAACCGGCCGTACCTAGTTCTTATTCGCACGAGGAGCACCATTGAGCGGCGGCTGAGGTCGCGGCCGATAGGTTTGTCTGATAGCAGTGGGATGAGTCGTCGTTACCCGGAACGTCATGTTTTTGATCGTTAGACGCCGGACGTGTAAAAACGCAATGCGTCGCGGGATGTATTGTCGACGATGGAACAACTTGTACTTCAAATTAGAAAGTCGGAAAGAATGACATCAGGATGCGAAAATCGGTTGAACTGATGTTCGAGTAATTTCGAAAGCAACTGAGCATGTGTTGGCTGGATACGCGATTGTCTCAGCGCATGGCTACCGATTCGCGCTAATTACGTGTTGTACTTCTGTCGAAAATATCACGTGTTTTCGCTTTTATATTAGGCTAATTCCGGGTAGCGTCTATTCCCCGAGTCGACATGGCGTGTCATTCCACCGTCTCTACTGCACCTAACTGACCTACTCAATATTGTTTTTCCCATCAGTGGCGATGACTATGTGGCCGGCGTGCTCTGTGAAGGGTCGTCCAGACCGCAGATGTATCATACCAACTGCAGTTGTTGTGGCCGTAGTGTATAGGAAATGTTGGACATCTACTCGACTAACCGCACAATGGAGTGGGGAAAACAGGTTAGATCTGAGGTAGACCTGGAAGGTTAGAAACTGGAGTTTTGTCGTTGATGTCGGCATTCATGCATTATGAATGTTGTTATCCCCCATGTCGGATATATCATCAAGTGTCTGGATAGTGCATTATATAATCAATTAATATAAACACATAAATAATATATCAATATTACAGCGAAAGAAATAACTTCAAACACAGTAACTAAACAAGTGTTGTCCGTGGACAGCCACAACTATAAAGGAAATATGTGTGTGTGCGTGCTTGCTTGCGTACGTACGTGCGTGCGTGCGTCTGTGTGTGTCTGTGTGTGTGTGTGTGTGTGTGTGTGTGTGTGTGTGTGTGTGTGTGTGTGTGTGTGTGTGTGTGTGTGTGTGTGTGTGTGTGTGTGTGTGTGTGTGTGTGTGTGTGTGTGTGTGTGTGTGTGTGTGTGTACATGATGCGTGCGCATGTGTGTGCGTGTGCGTCAACGCTTGCGTGATTGCGTCCGTACATGCTTGTGTAGTTGAGATATGACCGAAATTGAGTTGATAACTCAAATTTCGGTCACTGCCATTTACCTGAAACAATACATGACTATGAGTGACACACGATCTTTTAAATATATTATCTTTAAAACATACATCAGAAGTGCTGTATGGGAAAGTTTTTTTTTAGTTTTTTTAGTTCAATTACCAATTTTTATATACTGACTATTATGGTTACATATTATTCTCGGAGCAGGATCTGATGTTATGGATTTATTGATGTTAGAAACACTGTTGTCTTGTATAATATGAAGATGAACACGATAGCTGTCGAATAACACTAACATAATTTATGTCCAGCATTTATTTATATTTCTTTAGGGTATTGAAGCGAACTTGGTACCAGGCGTAACTGTAGAGGGTTACATCCCAGACATGCGCCGTCTACCACTTACTGAATTTCGGGATTTAAACAGAGACATTTCAGAAATTAACTCTTTAAACTATGCATTGTTTAACAGAGATTGGAGAACATTCAAAAATGGCCTCTCCTCGGGCCAACTGTCAGACAATTTTGGAGAGTGACCCTTTAAATCGAGAGCCCAACAATTTTACGAATGACCTCGCCCACGTCAAATGTTTGTCAATTATGCATTTAGACATGTTGACACTTTTGGCATTTACACAATGATTCCGTTAGTGTCATCAGTGGGAATGAATATTATATATATATATATATATATATATATATATATATATATATATATATATATATATATATATATATATATATATATATATATATATATATATATATATATATATATATATATATATATATATAAACTACACCATAAAGTTAGCTTCTGCGGGCATATTAAAGGACCAACGTATACTAAACATATACGGCTACAAAATATTTCCCCACTCCCCGGTCACCTAGTTCTGACGTCTATGTGTGTTGCCATTGTGTTAATACTACTACCTCAAGTTATGTTACGTTCCTTAATGGTTGCCATTGGTAGCCTATTTCACAGCACTTGAAAAAACAAGTAACCTCTTTTGCCCGATGAATGGCAATGATGAGTTCCGCGCTTTCCAATTGACTCTACATGATGAGGATGTATCACATAACTGTTACATCATGTTTATGTAGGACAATTACACATAACTGACTCCATTTGCCATTGTCAGTTGTGAGTTGTGTACAGGCTTCCTGAATGTTCATTGTTATACAATTATATTACCTCAGTTAATGCTCTATTTCATCACATGATGCGCAGTGGCTCTCCAATGGAGCGTCGGATTATCGATCGTGGGGACCAGGGTTAAAATAGGCACCTGCTGCCGTTTCGAAACTTGGGCAATTTCGTTAACCCCTCTTTGCCTGTAACTTTCCGAAGAGACAC
Source organism: Lamellibrachia satsuma (assembly GCA_033239005.1). Taxonomy (NCBI): domain Eukaryota; kingdom Metazoa; phylum Annelida; class Polychaeta; order Sabellida; family Siboglinidae; genus Lamellibrachia; species Lamellibrachia satsuma. The sequence continues at coordinate 11,834,298 of BSQZ01000006.1, forward strand.
TAACACCGTTGGACCCTTCTACATGGTTTATATGTCATGTGTAGTAAATATCCCACAAATGTATAACATACATGGGTATACTTATATAAATAAATAGATTAAATAATTAACAATGAGTAATCATGATATGTCATTTTTAACATTTGTTCTTGTCGTATGCACTGTACCGGAATCTTTCTTTCGTACGTCAAGTTTCCGTCATAGCATTACAATTGTTGATCAACGGACAACGTTGTTCAAACGTTATTGTTTGAGAGATATGCTAAAAGCCATCGGTGCCTTCAACCTGGTGTCGTCTACCTGGTGCCTTTATCAGGTGATGTAACACGACGTGTAATTCTCGTGTACTCACATATTGGTCTTTATTCTAGATTGTATAAACCTCATTTGCGTGCTAGATAGATAGAGAAAGAGAGAAAGAAACAGATATATATATATATATATATATATATATATATATATATATATATATATATATATAGAGAGAGAGAGAGAGAGAGAGAGAGAGAGAGAGAGAGAGAGAGAGTGAGAGAGAGATACATAAAAATGGAGAGAGAGAGAGAGAGAGAGAGAGAGAGAGAGAGAGAGACATACATACAGAGGGAGAGAGAGAGACATACATAGATATGGGGTAGGTAATACGAAGCAAGAGATACCCAGATAAATATATATATATATATATATATATATATATATATATATATATATATATATATATATTCCATATGTCACAAGCTGGTGTTTCTCCCTTCAACGAAAGCAAAATCGAAAGCGTACAAATCCGCCATCTAAATATGACACCACGGAAAGTGCTACTAATTAACCATATCATATTGGATCCAAGTAAACACAAAGATAAGCGATTCAACTCACTAATCAGGGCAGAGGAGTTTCTTTTGATGCTGAAATATCAATAGGTTTACCTTGTGAAACGTTGTGAAAATTATAAAACTGATACATGCAACTGCAATGCGTTTTCGTAATTATCTATCTGGCCACTGGATGCTAACCCTAATTTTTTATTATGATCACCCATTACCTATTGGATTATTAGCCCAGCAATGAAAAAACAGCAACATGACATATTTTGTGAAAAAACTATACATTTAATAAACAACAATTGGGCAGACAAATCGTGAAAACAATACATGGAGAACCTTTAATAGAAATCTACTGGTGAACCAAATACATGAATGAACTTGTTAAACAGCAACATGAATCATTTGGTAAACAAACAACAGTAATAATATAGTGAACCAACAATATGATTCAATTGGTAAACCAGCAACACGAATCATTTAGTAAACAAAGACCATTAATCATATAGTGAACCAACAATATGGATCAATTGCCGAATCAGCAACTCGAATAATTCAGTAAACAAACAACATTACTCATAAAGTCAAACAATAAAATGAATTAGATGGTAAACCGACAACAGCGTGAATCTATTAAACAATCAATAACACAAAGCATTTAGTAAACAAACCACATTAATGATGTAGAGAACCAACAACACGAATCAATTAGTAAATTAACAATATGAATCGACCAGTGAACCTTCACCGTGAAACAAAAACGTGAATGAGAATAAGGAGATGCAACGTCAAAATTCTGACGACATGCACACATTTCATACATAAAGAATCGCATATATAATTTTACCTATATATATAAAGTCCCGCTTTGGAGCAGTAATTTACAATCTATCAGGTAGGCGTAAAAATGGTTGTACACGTGCCATTCTAGGAGTTTCGATAGAATTGGTAGGACATCAATATGTATGCAATTCATGACGTCGTTCTAGTCTCCGCTTTTGTATAGTGGGACCACTCTGGCCTTCTTCCATGATTTTGGAAAATGCGCCGTGTCGATACTTTTTTATTACAATAGTAAGTGGTTTTGTGCATGTTCGTCTTGGCAAAAGAGCCATTATGTTTTCTACCGATAGTCATTGGTCAATGATCTGATAGGTGAACGCCACAAAAGTCAACATGTTTGAAGGGTTGTTTACGTACACGTGAGGAAGTAGAAGCATCGGTCAGATCTCTACAGATGGTGAAAGCAGCGGGAATTGACACCATTCCATCGGAGTTAATACAAGCTGGAAGAAAAGTCATTACATATACACTCACAATAATATGCTACAACGTTTGGAAATTAGGAGAATGGCCAATAACCTAGACACAATCACTTATAATCACATTACCCAAAAAGGGTAACCTCCAACTGTGCTAAATCTACCGTACCATCAGCCTTATCAGCCATCCAAATAAAGTAATGTTAAAAGTAATTCTAAATAGACTAAAACCACTAGCAGAAAACACCATCGCCGATGAACAAGTTTGCTTCCGGGCAGAAAGAAATACACCTGATTTGATCTTCGGACTGAACAACCAAATAACTGTCGAGATGTCACGCGGACGCGGTGAGCCTATGCACAGCTCTACATCGTGTCAACCATTCTAAGCACAATTGTGGACCATTGAGTTATTGGTCCTATCGTTCTTGAGTTCAGAGGTCCAGTCAGGGCAACACGAAATCACATGTAAAATTACTGTAAAAAAAATGTTGGTGGTAGCACTGTACATTTGTTTAAATAACAGTAAGGATTAAACGTTAATGTTGGCACGATGTATCCTCTGTTAACACAATTGTGAACGCACGAGTATTGGGTAATACATATGAATACTCAGCCCTAGCCAATGGATTCCTAAGTGATAAATTGTTAGTTATGTTTAATCGGCGTACTTGATTGTATATTGATTTTCGTCTAGGAGGTGTACCAAATATTAAATGAAATGTTCCAAAATGGTCAGCTACATCTGATAGTAATCCCAGATTTTTAATTAGTATGAATATGGTTAGAAAATAAATGGTCTACACGAGTTGCGGATACTTGTGTTAATATTTTTGGTTTGGTTATATGGGGGATGCATCATGTGGTTATGTAGTTATATGTGGGATGCTATTACGCTGTCTATAAAGCCTCTGGTGTTTTGATGACTGTCAAAGTTTAATAAATTAATATTATAGTCCCCCATCAAATGAGCTGTTTTATTTTAATTTAAGATTTTATTATGGATTTTTAGTATTTTAATCATAAATAAATCGAGATCTGCACGGGGAGGAGAGTTGGGACGATATATAGCACAACTATTGTATGTTTATTTTGATTAGCTTGCACTTTTTAAAATTAAACTGATGTAAAATATTTGGAATCATTTGTATTCAAAGAAAAGTAGGAATCATTACATGTTTCATCTTCGTAACGGTTAGCTTCTTTGTCTAATTTTTAAGTCAAAATTTTTACTAGTTTGTATCCGGCCAATACGATACGATACTATACAACATTGTACTTCCGGCTACTTGGACTTGGCGCAGCGACTTGAATTTGGTGTAGATCATTTACAGAAAAACGCGGTATATCAAATAGAATAAGTATTACTATTGAATATATATTATACACAAACGTACTGTAGACATATATTAGGAAACAGGTTTTGTTAATTATTAGTAATAGGGAGTATTTTAGAGTAAGTTAGTTTCGGATTCTGTCAGGGGATTCAGCGAGCGTTAATAGGGTTGTTTACTATTAAAAAAATTAGATAGCATAGTGAATAGTCAGTAACATTGGAATATTGGTTAGAATAAGTATTAGTATTATACATATATTGTTCACCAACTTCTTGTAGACATATATTAAGAAACCGTTTTTGTTAACAGAGGTAGTATTTTTTACCGGATTCAAACTCAACGAGCGATAAAAGGGAGTTTGTTTACAGGTCGTGAATTCAACCCGTGCATCGAGCTATCGTTTACATTGGCTAATATATATATAAGATAAAGTTATTTATTTACTTAAATTACATACATAAGGTAATATCTGACATAGTGGTAGTAAACGTTTTCGGTAAAAAGGAATTAACAGCAGGATTTTAGCGTAAATTAGTACACATTGACTTCGTTGTTTTGTTACACAGTGTTCTCCGTATTCGCTAGGTGGCAGGTTTTTTTTCTCATGCGAGGTTAATAGAAGACACAGTTAGCAAGTCTATTAGCCTAAAGTGTTCTTTTGATCACAAAAAACAGCCTTATTCAAGGTTAACGTAGCAAACTAATTAAAACTAAATTGTATGATGGCGCCGTGTAAACAGCAGTTAAAGGCCACAAGGCACTTAATTTGTGGCAGTTGCAGTAACTGGGTGGACTTCGTCAAGTGTGGGTGCGAGAAGCCCTGGGCTGAGGTCCAGGCAGATAGTTTTAGTTTTGAGTGTAGGGGATGTACAAAGATGAAGGAACTAGAGGTGGAGATTTGAAGAGCTGAGGCTGCTCGTTGTGGCAATGGTGGGAAGGGAACAGGGGGGTTGTGCCAGTAGTTCCGGTGGGGGAACAGTATATGATAAAGTGGGGAAAGACACAAGAGATGCTAGGGAGAGCTCACCGCAGCCTGGGAGGAAGCTGAGAGGAGGGAAGGTCACAGGTCGTAGGGAGACAGGACGTAAGGAGACGGGAAGGAAAGGAACGGGAGGGAAGAAAACCGGAGTGAAGGATAGGGGAGTAGGGGTGACAGGAGGGAAGGAGAAGGGAGTGGAGGAGACGGGAGGGAAAACAACCGGAGTGAAGGAGAGGGGAGTGGGAGAGACAAGAGCAAAGGAGTGTGAAGTGGGGGAGAAAGGAGCGAAGGAGACAGGAGGGAAGGGGTCAGGACAGAAAGTGATGGAGGGGATCGAAAGGAAGAGTTATATTGCAGCAGTGATAGAGGGGGTGAGGAAGAGAGCGAGGGTGTTTGTGGGGGATTCGATAGTTAGGAAGACCGAGAGAGTCTTAAACAAGGGAGATGATGTGGTGTTCTGCTTGCCTGGAGCCAAAATAGAGGCGATAACTCAGATGGTTAAACACATCGTAGGCTCGGGTAAGGGTGGATCTGTTTTAGTACACGTAGGGACAAATAACGTAGAGAGGGAGGGTACAACTGCCATAGTTAGGAAATATAGGCAGTTGGTCAGAACTCTAAAACAGACGCGGGTTAAGCAGGTAATACTGTCAGGGATTTTACCTGTGATGGGCAGGAGGGGTCACAAATATCGAAATTGTCGGGGGATGGCGATTAACATGTTAGTCCAGAAGCTATGTAGAGAAGAGGAAGTTGGATTTGTGGATTTATGGGGAAGTTTTGTTGGGAGGGCTGATATATACATGAAGGATGTGCTTCATTTAAGTGGAAGGGGGCGGCAGTATTATCGGACAAACTTTCAGCAGCAGTAGATAGGGACTTGGGTACAATGACAAATATTTTTGGAAGTAAACATTCTTTAAACAAGAAGTGCAGGGGGTTACCTAGAGGTGTCTCAAGCAGAACAAGAGGCCACTAGCACAGAGAAACCAATATCAAATCATCCGAAAAACATCTCTGAAAAAGGTTATAGATGCGTATGTTTAAATGCAAGGAGCATAGTAAATAAAAAAACGAATTAAACATTATGGTAGAAGATATTGACCCTCACATAATTGGTATAACTGAATCATGGGCCAACATAGATATAACAGATGCTGAATTAGGACTGACAGGATATGTAATATTTAGGAAAGATCGAATAGGAAGAAAGGGCGGGGGAGTTATTTTATATGTTAAAGAATCTATTCAGGTTTACGAAATAAAACTAGAAAGGGAAGCAGATTGCGATGAAGCTGTTTGGTGCAAAATTGTTTCAGGAAATTAAAAAATTAACTATTGGATTACTTTACCGAAGTCCAAACATAAACGAAGAGGACAACACAAAAATAAAAAAACGTTATAAAGGAAGTTAGTAAAGGGGAATGTATCATAATGGGAGATTTTAACCATGGACACATACAATGGAATTCTCTAGAGAGCACAGGGATTGAGGACCAACAAGTTCTATTTTTAATCCAGGATAGCTTTCTTACTCAGCACGTACTAGAACCAACCAGGGGAGAAAATGTATTAGATATAGTTTTGTCATCACAAAAAGAATTAGTGGACAATGTAAAATATTAGAACCATTGGGTAATAGTGACCATAATCAAATACATTTTGACATCAATGTAAAATCAGAAAGTAAAAATAAGAAAACGTACAAGAGAAACTTCCACAAAGGTAACTACAAAGATATGAGAAAATACTTAGCAAAGCTAGATTGGATGATGAATAAGACTGCAATTGAATGTTGGAATATTCTAAAATATGAAATTGAGAGTATCATCAATAAATTTGTTCCCTTCCAAAAACTAGGAAAACGGTGTAGAAAGAAACACTTGTCAAAAGGGGCTATTAGAAAAATAATGCTAAAACAGACTATGTGGAGGGTTTATAGGCATACCAGAAAGGACGAAGACTATGCAAAATACAAAGAGGCACTTAATGCAGCTACAACTGAAATCAGACAATCTAAAAGAAGCTATGAGCAAAAACTAGCATGTAACATAAAAAATGACAGCAATAGTTTTTATGCATATGTCAGGAGTAAACAAAACGTACAAGACAAGGTTGGACCTCTAGAAGACAGTGCTGGAAATATAATATCACAGGGGTTTTTAATGGCGGAAGACCTAAATGGTTACTTCAGTTCAGTGTTTACCAAAGAAGATATTAGTTCATTACCAGTTGTTGATGCTAAATTTCAGGGGGATAAATCTGACTATTTAGGACCGTTAGTTGAAACTTCAGAATTGGTAGCTAAGAAAATAAAGGCAATGAAGGATAACAAATCACCGGGAGTGGATGGGATTCCTCCAAAATTACTAATGGAAACAGTAGAACAAATCAGTATACCTCTTGCAAGAGTATTCAACTTGTCATTAAAAGAGGGAGTTGTTCCGTTTGAATGGAAAGAAGCAAACATCATACCATTATTTGAAAAGGGTTCGAGAAATAAGTCAGAGAATTACACACCAGTGAGTTTAACGTCAGTGATTTGTAAATTAATACAAAGGTTCATTAAAGACCATATTGTGGACTTCCTCGTTAAGCATAAATTATTAAATTCATCTTAACATGGATTCCTTAACGCGAGGTCATGCTTAACAAATATGTTATGTTTTTTGGAAGAAATCACTAAGTGGATAGACGTGGGATCGCCAGTAGATATCATCTACTTAGATTTTCAGAAAGCTTTTGACAAAGTGCCACATCAAAGATTACTACTTAAATTAAAAGCCCATGGGATCGGTGATAGCATAACTGACTGGATAGAACAATGGCTGACTGACAGAAGACAACGAGTTGTAGTGGATGGACAAGTTTCAAATTGGAAATCGGTTTTGAGTGGGGTACCTCAAGGATCAGTATTAGGACCTATATTATTCTTAATTTATATCAATGACTTGGACGACAGTATAACAAGTAACGTACTGAAATTTGCGGATGACATAAAACTGTTTAGAAAGGTTAATACTGATGGTGATCAACAACATTTACAAAACGATCTAGACAGATTAGTGAAATAGTCTGAGAAATGGCAGATGTTGTTAAATTTTGGGAAATGTAAATGCCTACATACAGGACATGGGAACTTGAATGTAAACTATAAAATGGGAGATACTGTTCTGGGTACTACTGTAAAAGAAAAGGACTTAGGAGTTACAATAAGCGCTGATATGAAAGTTTCAGAGTAGTGTGGTATTGCAGCTTCAAAGGGTTATCAAATTCTTGGATTGATTAGAAGAAACATAACATACAAGGGAAAAAGTTAATTATACCTCTTTATAAAGCAATAGTTATACCTCATTTAGAAAACTGTATACAAGCATGGATACCATATCGTAAGAAGGATATAGATACGCTTGAACGCATACAAAGGAGAGCAACTAAAATGATTCCAGAACTTAGAGACCTTAGTTATGAAGAGCGCCTGAAAGTATGTGGTTTAACAACTCTAGAGACAAGGAGGTTAAGAGGAGATCAGATTGAAGTTTTTAAGATATTGAATGGGTATGAAAATATGGATAGAAATATGTTTTTCTCACTCAAGAAAGACAGCAGAACTAGAGGACATGAGGTAAAATTAGTAAAGGATCAATGTAGATTGGACATCAGGAAGCACTCGTTCTCACTGAGGACAATAAATGAATGGAACAAATTGTCTACAGATTGTGTAACTGCTAGCAGCGTGAATATGTTTAAAAACAAGGTTGACACATATCTCAGGAGGGCGGGTTTTAAGTATATGAGCATTGTTGGACTCTCGATAAGCCAATGGCTTCCTTGTCCACTTGCCATCTGGGCCTTTGGCTTGGATGGCAAATCTTGTTAAATCTTGTTAAATCTATACGATACGAGTTTATTGTACAATGAAACATTGGATAATTGTCTTCTGCTTCCTGAGTATCATATGTAAAAAGGATAAAATGTTAGGCAATCATGGTTTATAAAAGTAATATATACATGAAATGAGTAATAGTAATCGATTCAGCCATTTACAAATATAATATTAAAGTATACGGCATGAACCCAACTTTCCCAATTAATTGCTTGTACAGTACTGTCCAAAAGAACACAGAAGATTAAGTGAATATAATTACGCTGTGAGAAAATAATATGACAAACATTGTTAATGTATACCATTTGAGCAGCAGCATATTTGCAATAATTAATGATAAAGAGTTTGGTATTTAAGATTAACAAAAATAATAGGTTGCATCAATACAACCACACACATATATGGAATAGTCCACCCGGGTAGGACATTCGTCAAGTTTTCAAATATAATATGTTGTACCAGCAGACACATTTGTGAAGAATCAAAGTAGCTTGTTTTGTATCTGCTTAGTGAAACTGGCCCCAGCAAACGAATAAGATATCTAACAACAGTCATTGTTGATGATACGCGAAACGAATGACCACTGAGCTGATGGTGACAACGGCTTCTGTGTCACATTAATGTAAATCATGCTTTGTTGCACAATCAGTAACACGGCGACTATGAAGGCTGCATCACAGGTTTGTTGTGTTTACTAAGCAGCGTTGACTAATGTTGTCATTGCTGTCAAAGTATATCCCGAGGGTTTTTATATTGCGCCAGTTTTTAAAATACTTCTCGTCATGCTGATTGTATGTGTGTATGGCATTAACCTCACAACCTGCAGCAGCAGTTGGGACAGGTTGAGGGATTGCAATTAGACTAACGGGGACTAGAACTGGACTTAGGCGTGTGTCGTGCAACAGGCCACTGGATCAAAATACAGTAAGTAGTTCTCAACATCTGTCAGATTTACAAATCAGCTCCCGCTGTCTAATTTAGCGTAGTGTCACGTTATAAGCGAGGGCAAGAACAGAAATCCAGGGAAGGTAATAAAGTTGCTCGAGTGTCAAACAGTAATGCAGAAGTAAAACCGAGAATCGCTTCCATTGATTATCACTACACTCTGTGTGTGTGTGTGTGTGTGTGTGTGTGTGTGTGTGTGTGTGTGTGTGTGTGTGTGTGTGTGTGTGTGTGTGTGTGTGTGTGTGTGTGTGTGTGTGTGTGTGTGTGTGTGTGTGTGTGTGTGTGTGAGCGCGCGGGTGTGTGTGTGTGTGCGCGCGGGTGTGTGTGTGTGCGTGCGGGTGTTTCAATTCTCCAAGGCAAGTAAGTCTGTACATCTAATGAAGGTAACCATTCTCAACCTCAAAGCAGGCAAGCGTACTCCATAGTCTTATTATATTACGTTGAATGGATATCAATCACATAAATGTAATTTTTAGCACAGTAAAAAAGTGGTTTATGTTTCTGTGGTGGATGTTTGGAATATCAGTGTACTGTTAATGCAACCTTACCACCCCTGCTACCAGGCGAGTGGTATCGTCCACCGCACGCACCTGTTGACCGCTGAGGTGGCCAGGCGCTGCCATTCCGGTTTTGAAAGCCATCGAAGTGAGTTGATATTTACAAACTTTATTTGATTGCGTTGTACACGTTGCATTACTTGTTGCTATTTTTTCAATGGCATTTTCTAAAGAATATGCCCGTACTGTTACTGTATGAATTCATGGTATGATTCATGTACTAGGTTAAATGATTATTTGACCACCACCTCCTCTCCTTCACCTCTGATTTCATAATGTAGCAATACATGTCGTACCATGGATTATTTATGATGTCTTATATGTCATGTATGGGCAAGTAGCCTATACATTTTTATGTAATGTGGTAATTATCTATTTCATGCGTTGTGTGGTTTATCTGTGATGTTTTCTTTAGCATATATGGGCAGGTAGCCCCTCACCTTTGATGTATTATGGTGATTACCAGTTTGATTGGTTGTGTGCATACACTGTTGTTTTATTGGGTACATCAATAACTGGTTATAGTCGACTTGTTTGTACAATTAGTATGTTTACTGGTGAACTTGTGATGCATACAACCTGGCATTACAATATGCCCTTTACCAACCTTTACATATGTATCCGTCTCCCTTATTCCTACATCAAACAAGCTGCGGCCACACTTGAAACTAGACCAGCGTCTCTCTACGCATTCGACACCACAGGAAACATAAAGGTCATACTTTTAAACCACGTTTTATTCGACTGCAGATTTATAACGTCATTTTACTAGTTGCATAGTTTGAAATACACACTGTATGAATTGACCGGTCAATCGTTTTTCCTCGGTCATGTGGTCTCCCCATCCGTTGTGAGAGTAGTACTTCTTACGAATTCTGGTTACTCCATCTGGTGATCAGCGAGCAGTTTCCACATATTGCGAAAGGAACGTTATTAGAAAAACGAACATATTTAGGTGGTCTACCAAATAAGTAAGCCAATCTTAAATCAATGACTTTAAGAAATAACATAATTTAACAAGATTTAACAAGATTCGCCATCCAAGCCAAAGGCCCAGATGGTAAGTGGACAAGGAAGCCATTGGCTTATCGAGAGTTCAACAATGCTCTTCTACTTATAACCCGCCCTCCTGAGATATGTGCAACCTTGTTTTTAAACATAATCACGCTGCTAGCAGTTACACAATCTGTAGACAATTTGTTCCATTCATTTATTGTCCTCTGTGAGAACGAGTGCTTCCTGATGTCCAATCTACATTGATCCTTTACTAATTTTACCTCATGTCCTCTAGTTCTGCTATCCTTTTGAGTGAGAAAAACATATTTCTATCAATATTTTCATACCCATTCAATATCTTAAAAACTTCAAACTGATCTCCTCTTAACCTCCTTGTCTCTAGAGTTGTTAAACCACATTCTTTCAGGCTTTCTTCATAACTAAGGTGTCTCAGTTCTGGAATAATTTTAGTTGCTCTCCTTTGTATGCGTTCAAGTGTATCTTTATCCTTCTTACGATATGGTTTCCATGCTTGTATACAGTATTCTAAATGAGGTCTAAGTATTGCTTTATAAAGAGGTATAATTAACTTTTTCCCTTGTTTGTTATGTTTCTTCTAATCAAGCCAAGAATTTGATTACCCTTTGAAGCTGCAATACCACACTGCTCTGAAACTTTCATATCAGCGCTTATTGTAACTCCTAAGTCCTTTTCTTTTACAGTAGTACCCAGAACAGTATCTCCCATTTTATAGTTTACATCCAAGTTCCCATGTCCGGTATGTAGGCATTTACATTTCCCAAAATTGAACAACATCTGCCATTTCTCAGACCATTTCACAAATCTGTATAGATCGTTTTGTAATTTTTTTATCGCCATCATTATTAACCTTTCTAAACAGTGTCATCCGCAAATTTCAGTATGTTACTTGTTATTCTGTCGTCAAAGTCATTGATATATATTAAGAATAATATAGGTCCTAATACTGATCATTGAGGTACCCCACTCAAAACCGATTTCCAATTTGAAACTTCTCCATCTACTACAACTCGTTGTCTTCTGTCAGTCAACCATTGCTCTATCCAGTCAGTTATGCTATCCCCGATACCATGGGCATTTAATTTAAGTAGTAATCTTTGATGTGGCACTTTGTCAAAAGCTTTCTGAAAATCTAAGTAGATAATATCTACTGGCGATCCCACGTCTATCCACTTAGTGATTTCTTCCAAAAAACATAACATATTTGTTAAGCATGACCTCGCGTTAAGGAATCAATGTTGAGATGAATTTAATAATTTATGCTTAACGAAGAAGTCCACCATATGGTATTTAATTAACCTTTGTAATAATCACTTTAAAAATCACTGACTAACTGGTCTGTAATTCACTGACTTATTTCTCGAACCCTTTTTAAATAATGGTATGATGTTTGCTTCTTTCCATTCAAACGGAACAACTCCCTCTTTTAATGACAAGTTGAATACTCTTGCAAGTGGTATACTGATTTGTTCTACTGTTTCCATTAGTCATTTTGGAGGAATCCCATCCACTCCCGGTGATTTATTGTCCTTCATTGCCTTTATTTTCTTAGCTACCAATTCTGGAGTTACAACTAACGGTCCTAAATAGTCAGATTTAGCCTCCTGAAATTTAGCATCAGCAACTGGTAATGAACTAATATCTTCTTTGGTAAACACTGAACTGAAGTAACCATTTAGGTTTTCCGCCATTAAAAACCCCTGTGATATTATATTTCCAGCACTGTCTTCTAGAGGTCCAACCTTGTCTTGTACGTTTTGTTTACTCCTGACATATGCATAAAAACGCTTGCTGTCATTTTTTATGTTACATGCTAGTTTTTGCTCATAGCTTCTTTTAGATTGTCAGATTTCAGTTGTAGCTGCATTAAGTGCATCTTTGTAATTTGCATATTCTTCTTCTTTTCTGCTACGCCTTTAAATCCTCCACATAGTTTGTTTTAACACTATTTTTCTAATAGCCTCTTTTGACAAGTGTTTCTTTCTACACCGTTTTCCTTGTTTTGGAAGGGAACAAATTTATCGATGATACTCTCAATTTCATATTTTAGAATATTCCAGCATTCATTTGCGGTCTTATTCATCAACATGTTATTCCAATCTAGCTTTGCTAAGTATTTTCTCATATCTTTGTAGTTACCTTTGTGGAAGTTTCTCTTGTACGTTTTCTTATTTTTACTTTCTGGTTTTACATTGATGTCAAAATGTATTTGATTAGGGTCACTGTTACCCAATGGTTCAAGTATTTTTACGTTGTCCACTAATTCTTTTTGTGATGACAAAACTATATATAATACATTTTCTCCCCTGGTTGGTTCTAGCACGTGCTGAGTAAGAAAGCTATCCTGGATTAAAAATAGAAATTGTTGGTCCTCACTCCCTGTGCTCTCTAGAGAATTCCATTGTATGTGTCCATGGTTAAAATCTCCCATTATGATACATTCCCCTTTACTAACTTCCTTTATAGTGTTTTTTTATTTTTGTGTTGTCCTCTTCGTTTATGTTTGGGCTTCGGTAAACTAATCCAGTAGTTAATTTTGAATTTCCTGAAACAATTTTGTACCAAACAGCTTCATCGCAATCTGCTTCCCTTTCTAGTTTTATTTCATAAGCCTGAATAGATTCTTTAGCATATAAAATAACTCCCCCTCCCCTTCTTCATATTCGATCTTTCCTAAACATTACGTGTCCTGTTAATCCTAATTTAGCATATGTTATATCTATGTTGGCCCATGATTCAGTTATACCAATTATGTGAGAGTCAATATCTTCTACCATGATGTTTAATTCGTTTTTCTTATTTACTATGCTCTTTGCATTTAAACATACGCATCTATGACCTGTTTCAGAGATGTTTTTCGGACGATTTGATATTGGTTTGTCTGTGCTAGTGGCCTCTTGTTTTGCTTGAGACACCTCTAGGTAACCTCCCTGTATTCTAGTTTAAACAATGTTTACTACCAAAAATATTTGTCGTTGTACCCATGCCACTATCTACTGCTGCTGAAAGTTCGTCCGCGAATACTGCTGCCCCCTTTCCACTTAGATGAAGCCCATCCTTCATGTACATATCAGCCCTCCCAACAAAACATCCCCATAAATCCACAAATCCAACTTCCTCTTCCCTACATAGCTTCTGGACTAACATGTTAATTGCCATCCCCCGACAATTTCGATATTTGTGACCCCTCCTGCCCATTACTGGTAAAATCCCTGACAGTATTACCTGCTCAACCCGCGTATGTTTTAGTGTTCTGACCAACTGCCTATATTTCCTAACTATGGCAGCTGTACCCTCCATCTCTACGTTATTTGTCCCTACGTGTACTAAAACAGATCCACCCTTACCCGAACCTACGATGTTTTCTACCCTCTGAGTTATCGCCTCTATTTTGGCTCCAGGCAAGCAGACCACCACATTATCTCTCTTGTTCAAGACTCTCTCGGTGTTCCTAACTGTCGAATCCCCCACAAACACCCTCGCTCTATTCCTCACCCCCTCTGTCACTGCTGCATAATAGCTCTTCCGTTCGATCCCTTTCATCACATTATGTCCTTATCCCTTCGCTCCTGTCTCCCCAACTTCCCTCTCCTTTGCCCTTGTCTCCCCTCTCCCCTTTCCTTCACTCCGGTTGTTTTCCCTCCCGTCTCCCCCACTCCCTTCTCCTTCCTTCCTGTCTCCCCTACTCCCTTATCCTTCACTCCGGTTGTCTTCCCTCCCGTTCCTTTCCTTCCCGTCTCCTTACGTCCTGTCTCCCTACTTCCTATCACCTTCCCTCCTCTCAGCTCTCCCTAGCATCTCTCGTGTCTTTCCCCACTTTATCATCTACTGTTCCCCCACCGTAACTACTGGCACAACCCCACTGTTCCCTTCCCACCATTGCCACAACGAGCAGCTTCAGCTCTTCTAACTCCACCTCTAGTTCCTTCATCTTCGTACATCCCCTACACTCAAAACTAAAACTATCTGCCTGGACCTCAGCCCAGGACTTCTCGCACCCAGACTTGACGAAGTCCACCCAGTTACTGCAACTGCCACAAATTAAGTGCCTTGTGGCCTTTCACTTCCGTTTGCACGTCGCCATCATACAATTTAGTTTTAATTAGTTTGCTACGTTAGCCTTGGATAAGGCTGTTTTTGTGTTCAAAAAAAACTTTAGGCTAATATACTTGCTAACTATGTCTTCTGTTAAGCTTACATCAACAAAAAACCTGCCACCTAGCGAATACGGAGAACACTGTGTAACAAAACAACGAAATCAGTGTGTACTAATTTACGCTAAAATCCTGCTGTTAATTCCTTTTTACCGAAAACGTTTACTACCACTATGTCAGCTATTGCCTTATGTATGTAATTTAAGTAAATATATATATATATATATATATATATATATATATATATATATATATATATATATATATATATATATATATATATATATATATATATATATATATATATATATATATATATATATATATATATATATATATATATATATTAAACAATTTAAACGATAGTTCGATGCACCAGTTGTATTCACGACCTGTAAACAAACTCCCTTTTATCACTGGTTGAGTTTGAATCCGGGAAAAAATACTACCTCGGTTAACAAAAACGGTTTCTTAATATATGCCTACAAGAAGTTTGTGAATATTCCAATGTTACTGACTATTCACTATGCTATCTCAATTTTCGAATGGTAAACAACCCTATTAACGCTCGCTGACTTCCCGGACAGAGTCCGAAACTAACTTACGCTAAAATATTGCCTCTGACTAATAATTAACAAAACCTGTTCCCTAATATATGTCTACAATATGTTTATGTATAATATATATGCAATAGTAATACTTATTATATTTGATATTCGACGCTTTTCTATAAATTATCTTCACCAATTTCAAATCGCTGCTGCACCAAGACAAGATCCGCTCCAAATGACTTAGGGGTCATGTCTCAGTTAGACTTCCGGGTGTGTGTGTGTTTAGGATATTGAATGTAGTAAATTATGTATTTTTATTAATTGGTGATACTTTAGGTCGCATAGTTGTTACTCGACAGTGTTTTTTGAACATTTGTGTAAAATCATGGAGAAACTTATCATATGCATTTTCATATTGCATCTTCGCTACTGATAACAGCAGAAGCAACAGCAGCTAAACCACGCGTTAGAAATAAACTGAGCAAAACTCAAAAATGGATTTATTTAAATAATTCAATGTCAGCCGAACTTAAGGCGGAACAATAATAAAAACAAAAGGAAACGTTTCGATGCGTTCGAGAACAACGTTTTCTAGTAGGAATAATGTTCGTTCCTTGTGTAATAATGTTAAAACAGCATGCATTTGTATAGCCGTTTTCCCAATTTCCCATAATAATCCAGTGCGTAATATATTATATTATATTATATATATATATATATATATATATATATATATATATATATATATATATACATATATATATATATATATACATATATATACATATATATATGCATATATATATATATATATATATATATATATATATATATATATATATATATATATATATATATATATATATATATATATATATATATATATATATATATATATATATATATATATATCTATCTATATATATATATATATATATATATGTATATATATATGTATATATATATATATGTATATATATATATATATGGCCTGAACAATACAAAGTTGTAATCATCACAATGCTATATTTACAGACAAATGATACATAAAGTAATAATTAAAATAATAATGCAATCGTGATCGGTCTGTTGGGACTGATTAACCATAAGCATATCGTGTTCATTTCGTATCTGCTATCGGCAGTGCTACTGTATTTCACAGCGATGAGCTAGATTTTCCGGGGAGGCACTCTGCACTAAGCAAAAAATATATGGTAATATATTCGACATACAGCTGAACTGGGACTTCCTTGTGGCGTTCGATTGCCGATAACATTCGCAGTAATCTTTAAAAGTTCTACTATACGCCTCACATATTTAGTCCGTGCCGTCACCTCGTGCTGCACGCCATTACGATTTGTGCGAACCTTGGCTTGGGAGACGATTATTCTTCGAGGAGCGATTTGATTATTCCTTGTTATATATGTGAAGCAATAAGGTACTGTGATATGTAAACGGAAAATATACGAAATTAAAATGTGCCAAACGCTGGTTATTGTGCAGCTGGATACACGGTGTGTCCAATATTAAACTGGAATTGTACCCTCAGCATGTTGAGGCTAGGCGGAATACACGAAGAACAATTGTAAACGGGCGAATGCAGTGAACAACCAATAGAAACGACATGACGTCATAATCGCACGGTTTCGAAATTGCGGACAGACGACGCGTGCATCACTAGCGTAGAAGTCGCACATCGCTGAAGATAAGTCGTGGCATTAAGATTGACATAGGTTCGCTGGAATATGAGGCGGTGTAACATAGATGTATGATAATTAATTACATATGAGATGTCACATCTACTTGTACGTTTGATTGTGAAATGTGTAGCAGTGTTTTTAATTTCTGCTAATGTAGAATTGTGTTGACGGATTTCCACCTCGACCTTTAACAAGAGTCAGCAAGATAGCCTGCAATCCGAGCGTAGCTTCCGTTGCGACCGAAATTATATACGCACCTAGATTATGGGTGCATATATAATTAGATTAATTTGTCTCTTATCAGGGGATTTAACTAACTCTTCAAATAAGACTAAACTTTTATTAGTTTATACGATACCATTTGAATTAACTTTAAACTTTTATTATATTGACGCAACTGTCTTACTGAAAAAGCTAAATCGGGCAAAATTATGTTATTGTGTAGTATCTCGATAATGACGCTGATTGGTTACTGACGCTTCAGGACAACGCCTCAACAAAATGGAATCCGTAACAGTCAAACCGTGTTTTTAGGCCACACTGTCCTCGGCCAGTTCACGAGACGAGCGAGAGTCGGATACGAGCGCGTAACTTCTCGTTGTGAGGGCAGTTTATAGGTAGACGTCTTTGTTTCACTTTCGTGTTGGTCGCGATTTGGTGATACACTTTTGCAAATACTAGCAATAGGCCTTCTCTAAGGGTAAGACCACAGTTGACGAATGTAGGGCTTATGAAATTGTGAAGAGGGAATTTAATAAATTCATATTATGTGAAATGAATGCCTTTGAGCAGGAATGTTCACATGTTTGTTTGTAAAAGCAACTGGCTGTGAAACAGTGCATTTTTAGGGTTTAACTGGCGGAGTGATTTATGGGAAATTTTCTGCTATGGGCCGCGTGGTCGCATGAATATATGGCTATTTTGGTCAATATTGAAGGGCATCGCACGTGGGGGCGTCGTGGCAACGGAAGCACAAAACATGGATGCGGATTTTTTATAAAACGTATACCGTAAGATTACAGAGAAAATACGATATTGTAAGCCAATTGGCAACGTCAATTGTGGACAGGGTGCACAAAAGTAAAAATTCAGTGACCATGTTGTGATTAATTGCTGGTTTTGAATGTGGCTACAGAACGGTTACTGTGCATCGTTTAAGCCATATGCTTGAGCACAAAACGACACGTGTTGAACCTGGCTTAGATGCTAGTCATCTTTGGCATCTTATGTCTGACAGCAAGTCATATCTCTATGGAGGTGCATTCAATCAATAACATATTGTGGTAATCGAAATGTATGTTTTGTTCATGCACCATTTCGAAAATGCATGTTGCAATTCAATGTATTTTAATGCAGTAGTAAAACTTACATTTTTCGAGATGTCTTGAATCTTTCAGTTGTTTCAACGTGTCGTCTGCTGTAGTCAATCTTATGCATTTGTGTCAGTTAGCCAATGCTGAGTGATGTCTTCGCAGGTCGATTGATGTATAGCTCACAAGATGGTTCATTGTATGTTGGTGGTTTCTTGTATTGTGGTTACAGGTCTATGAGTGGTGGAATTTGGAGAAAGTAGAAAGTTCACATTTGCTAGAAGTGCTCTGTGTTCTGTTTGTTTCAAAATATACCTTCTATCTATGCTGGCATAACTGTGGTCGGAAGACTTTCGTGATCGCAATGAACAATTTTCCTTGTTTGCAGTTGGCAGTGTTGTCTTCCTGCAGCGGCTCCTTGTGACCACTTGTTTAACTAATGCTGCTGGTGTTGCTGAAGCTGCCCTTTTTTATCCTTTACTAGTTCCTGATTTTGGATCACTTCAGGTATCGATCTTCTGGATGGTGATTTCTTTTTGAATCGAAGTAGTTCTGCATGCACTTTAACTTGGTGTGACGGATATGCAGATGCACCGATGACCGACGTTTGTATTGTCTCTGGTATTCCACCTCATGCTGTATTTCCCTGACAGCTCTGGCTACCTGTCCACCTCTCGTAATAGGACAATGTAGCATTAAATTCCCCGCTCCATGATTTACACGATCGATCGCTGAACACACTCGTCCATGTGCATTTCTACTGAATTTAATATTCTTCGGAAATGAAGCATTGAATGATCGGTTAATGGATTCGTTCTTGTCGGTTGTAAGTATGTGTCGTGTCATGTGGAGGGCTGAGGTTCCCAGACGCATTTCTAGTTATCCTTGAAGTGTTGTCGATCTTCATCTTTCATATTCAGTCGTGTCAGGCCACATGCCTTCAAATGCAGTGACATTTTCTACCAATTGTTTCGTATACCTCCACTACAGACAATTCCATGTCGGCGGCAATTCTTACATGAGCCAAAATAACAATCCAGTGTTGCTTCGATTATATTTGGCATCTTATTATTAATATGGTCACTAATTGTGCATTATGCCGCGCGTACCTTGTAGCAAAATTACGCTTCAAAACCTGGTGGACACCAACTCATCTTTACAAAGCATTCAGCCACACTGCATTTATTGCTCTCTAAGATAATTCGTTCACATATATCCACCAGGGAACCGAGGTTCGAAACCACCTACTGCCTTTTCGCAACTTAGGCAATTTCGTTCATCCCACTTTTCCTGTATCTTTCGAAAGAGACACTAACAGCCGTTGGTCCTTTCTAACTGGTGTCTATGACAAGGGAAGTAAAATATCCCACACAGGGGATACATGTGTAATCTGCTGTGGATTCTCTCACGCTTTCTGCAGAAGCGTCCATGATGCGGCTCAGTAAATTCTGCTAACTACCTCGCAAAAAGACACGATTGAATTAATATAGCAAGGTGAAACAGTAGACGCATTTGTTCCAAAAAAACCACCGATCCAGAGCGCAGGAATTGATCTAGCATCAAAATGTTTATATATTTAACACTTATAAATACGGGGCGCCACCAGCATACGGAAAATCACAATAAGATTGTTGTGCTAGTATATTTGTATTTTTAACTGGTTTGAGCATAGTATATGGTTTCAGGTTTGTCATAATGTAGTGTAACATACTTGTCCACCTTAAGGTCACCAGTGGTTGTGAAAGGGTTGCTGCTGTGTTGAGTTATTGAGTTTTACATCGCTGTGTGTGCTGTGTAGAATTAGTGAAGGCTAGGTCAGTGTTGTGGTCCACTGACCACACCCTTGTCTGGGCAGATGATGCAATAATTGGCTTTGTACAATTTGAGGTAGCCTGTAGAAGTAGAACATGAATAAAATGTGATAAATGCAAGCAAACAGGCAGGGATAAGGCAATGCAAGTAGGCGCCTGTAAAATCTGCCAAGAGTGTGTTGATGCAGCAGCACCTGCAAATGTGGAAGAGAGTACAGACAGTGTAAAGGTGCAAAAGAAACTTAGGGTAAATGAGTTATTGGCATACGTTAACACGTATAGACATCAGTCATCAAAGCTAAAAATTCAAATGGCCTGTATGAAATTTTATGCAGATCAAGATGTACTTGAAGCTAAACATGTGCTTTATGATGAGTACAGTCATGTGCTGGGTGATCCCTAGAACAGACAGGAGTCAAACAATAGAAGCAAGGCAGAGAAATCGGTAGAAGATATCTATGTTGCATTCCAAAAATTAGATGAAATGAAAGTTGAACCGTGTTTTGCTGCCGTTGACATTAAGAGATTACCTAACTTTACCCCAGAGGAAATGGACTTGACATCAGTCTTAGAGAGGTTGGTAAGATTAGAAAACAAAATGAACAATGTTGAGGGCAATATCTCCGTCTGCAGAGCAGAGCATATGGACACTAGACAAAAAGTAGACGACGTACTTAACGAGGTACAGAAACATGGCACATTACTGCAGAAACAAGAAAGGCAGAAAAATACGCAGATGCTGTCCAGTTGAACAGAGACAATAATAATCTAACTGTCAGAGCTAGTCTACCTGTGGAACGTCCTGTCCAACATGCCCCAGAGGCAGTACGGCCTCCAAGAAATACTAATCGGGCTACCGGTACAACAAATGCAATGACCACTCAGAAAGTGGCATACCTCGTACAACAGGCCCCGCCTAAACCTAAGTCTTGTGATGGGAACAATGGACAGAAATGGACAGTGGTAGAAAAGAAAAAGAGAAACATTGTGTTTGGCACTGGTTGTGGGAGTGATCGTGTACAAGGGGCACCACCTCCTAGTAGAGATCTAGTAATAGAAAGGGTGTCAAAGGTAACAAAAGAGATTGATCTCAAAGATCACATTAAATCTAAAGGTGTGTGCGTTCGCTCATTTTCTCTTTTGTCACACATTGATGCCAAGCATCAGACATTTAAATTAGAAATATCTAAAGATGAATTCACGAAGGTTTATAATCCTGACTTTTGGCCATGTTGCATCAACATTAGAAGATATTTCCCTTCCAAGGGAGGTGACAAACGAACTGGCAATACACCAAGCAATGGTGAAGCTGGTGTGAATTCAAGTCAAAATGAAACATAAACATGAAGGACAATAAAAAGAAACTCAAGTTTGGCTCTTACAATTGTAAGCATTTTGGTGTTGACAAGTATGTTATTATGCAAACCTTGCTGGTGGCGTGTGATTTTTTGTTGATACAAGAACATTGTATGTATAAGACATAATTTATATAAATATTGAACTCATTTAGTCCAAACAGTGTATGCGTTGTATCCAGCTCAATGGATGAGAGTGTGCCATTAATAGGCAGACCCTATGGGGGTTGTTCAATAATTTGGTCATCCAATATTAGCTGTAAAGTGGATACAATAGAATGCATATCTAAGAAGCTGTGTGATGTGAAAGTGACAGTAGATGGTATCAAGTTTGTATTGTTTAACATGTTTATGCCATGTGACAAGGATTATGCAAATCACGATTTTTTTTAATATATAGACATTCTGAATGAAGTGAGTGATATTTGTAACAAAACTGCATCAAAATATGTTGTATTGGGTGGTGACTTTAACACAGACTTAACAAGGGATACTCCCCAGACAAGAGCTCTACATTCATTTTTTAATAATGAACAAATGTTTTTATGTATTGGTGCCGAATGTTCTAATATACCATATACATACTGTTCAAAGAGCAATGGCTGCAAGTCAACAATATACCATTTTATGGTAACACATAACTTGCATGAATCAATTATCAAATATGAATCAGTGTTTATGAAAAGTGATTTTTCTTATCATGTTCCAATATGTCTTGAAATGCAAATAGATGTGTCATATCATGAATCATTTGAACGTAAATGTAAAACGAATGTAGCTTGGCATAAATGTACGGAGGTCCACACTGAAAATTACAAATGTGAGCTTGATAAGTTGATATCATGTATTGATTTTAATAATGATGCTGTTAGTTGTGTTGATTACCAATGTAAAAGGCACACAGGTTTTTTCTCTGATTTGTATAATACTGTTGTAAATAGTTGCATTGTTGCCTCAGATATGTGTTTGCCAAAGACGGGTGCCAAGAAAGGGAGCAGCAAGGTGATACCTGGTTGGAACGAACACGTACAGGCTCAACATGATACTTCCTTGTTCTGGCATGATAGTTGGGTGCAACGTGGTAGGCCATATAATGGTGAAGTAGCCGATATCATGAGGCGTACTCGATCCAGGTATCACTACGCTTTGAGATATATAATAAAGGAAGAAAGAAGGATAAAAAGTAATAGAATGACTGAAGCTATTAGTGAAGGTAATGATCTAACTTATGGAAAGAGGTGCATAGTTTTAAAAAATCTTTTCATTTTCTGCCTAAAGTTATTGATGATCATATAGAGTCAGAAGATATTGCTGATTTATTCTCCTCAAAGTTTGAACAATTGTACAATTCTGTTGGATTTTACGAAGATCAAATGCACTTATTAAAAAGTAGAGTTGACAATCTTTTTAGTAATATGTGTATGCATGAAAAGTATGATAATGATGGTCACAACTGCCATCAGCAGCATGGTATTAATGTTGATGATCTCAAGAAATGTGTAAATTGCATGAAACATGGTAAAAAAAGAAGAAAATGGCATATTTTCTAACCATATTATATATGGTACTGAAAAACTGTTTAAAGCATTAACCTTTCTCTACAATGGCATGCTTATTCATGGTGTATCAGCAAGTGATTTACTGATAGGTACTATGGTGCCACTTCAGAAATATAAAAGAAAGGTGCATCATAGCTCTGATAACTATAGAGCGTTGACCTTAGGCAGCATCATTGGTAAACTTCATGATGCCATTATTATCAAACAACAAACTGGAGTTTTTGACACGTCTCATTTACAATTTGGATTTAAATATGGCTTATCTACAACAATGTGTACTTTTATGGTAAAAGAAACTATTTCATATTATGTAAATAATGGTAGTCCTGTACATGTTTTATTATTTAATGCTTCTAAAGCATTCGATAGAGTAAATTATTGTATGTTGTTTCAAACATTAATTGATAAGGGTTTGTGCCCATTAGTTGTGAAACTTTACTTCACATGTATACACACCAGAAATTACAAGTTAGATGGAATGACGTAATATCAAACCAATTCAATGTGAAGAATGGGGTTCGCCAAGGAGGTGTTATGTCTCCAATTCTATTTGGAGTATACATGGATGGGCTATTGCAAGAATTAAAAGACCTTGGTATTGGCTGTTATATTGGGCAACATTTCTGTGGAGCTGCAGGATATGCAGATGATATTATATTACTATGTCCTACTAGTTCTGGGTTGCGAAAAATGATTGAGGTGTGTGAGAGATATGCCAAACTACATGATGTGTTGTTTAATGGGTCAAAAAGCAAATTATTGATGTACAACAAGAAGGATGCTGATCCGCATTTTGAAATCAATGGTACAGATGTTTCTACATGTGAGAAAACTATACATCTTGGAAATGTACTTAGCACAACCGATAAGTATGAAATGGTGTTTGATAGTATCAATAAATTTAACTGTAATGTAAATAGATTTATGTCTGAGTTTGGTTCACTTCAAACTTTTGTCAAAACAAACTATTTCATCAGTATTGTTGTGCATTGTACGGATCTCAATTATGGCCACTGTGGCATGACAGTGTTAACAAGATGTGCACACAGTGGCGTAATGCATTGCGTAAAGTATGGAAGCTACCATATGCTTCCCACAGAGATTTAGTACTTTTAATTGCTGAATGTGTACCTTTAGATGTGGCTTTGGTCTTTAGGTTTATGAAGTTTTACAGAATAGTAGCCTTGTCAGATAACACGATTGTTAATTATATTGCAAATACAATGACATTTGCTTATAGGGCAACTATGGGCCAGAATGTAAGACACATTATGTCCAAATATAACATGACCCACCATGAACTGTTGTATATGCATATGAGTGCTAATAAGCATAAATGTAAAGAAATGTGGAATAGCAATGTCAGTTCTACATACTATGACAAATGCAAACATGATTTGTAAATTGGTTGAAATGAAAGATTGTAACAATGACACTGTCTTTAATAAGGAAGAATGTAATGCTGTGATTTCATATCTAAGCACAATATAATTTGTTTTCTAGCTGCTATTTCTAACTTACAATTTATTTAATATGTACATGTTTGTGGATCTTGAGTCCGAATAAAGATGATAATAATAATAATAATAAATAGTTTACTATGCATGCATATCTACATATAAATATATACATCATGGTTTAAATAAATAATACTAATACTAATTATTTATAATTCATACATGCATTAGTTCCAATATTGTTTCTACAAGCAGCATTCAGATGATTCGCCGAGGAAAGATTTATTAACTTATCTCCCCTGTCGAACGCACAACTCATGTCTACACCTAGTACACGCATCGAGCTTTTAAAATGTTGCGTTTGGGCGGCTAGCTAAAGAGAGACCATCGCACGTTATACGTATGGCGGACCCCACCCGCAATTTGCCGATAAAATTTTTTGGATGCAGCACACCCAAAGCTCCATCAAATCATTGTTAAGAGATAATTATTACTTTAACTAAATAATTAACAACATCGTGGACTAATCGGGCACCATATTTTTTATTGGGAAGTCAAGGACCAATCCCACAGTTTGCCAACATCACTTTTTGGATTCCCCACATCCAAATCACCCAAAAACCGTTTGTTTGCATGCATTACTAAAACATGCCTGGTTTCAATCTTCTGAAATAGGCACCGGTCTAGTAGAAGTTTCGCTGTTTATAGGTGCTCCACATGTGACGAATAGCTTGATAAATTCTGTCTGGAATATCTCGTACTTAAGTGCGTAGATGAACGGGTTGGCGCAACAGTTCAAGAATATCGCGATAACGGTGAAGTTGTAATACCCACTGGTGAAGTCGACGGCGTAGCCGAAATTAAACGCAAGAAAAGTCAATTGGTTCCAGGAGTTACATAGGATATAACACACGACGATGATCACAAACATCTGTAAAACTTTGCGTGAGACACGCGCCTTTGGACAGCTACCTCGATGCCACTTTTTTGTCCCTGAGGAGATACACGGCTCCGTATGAATAGAAAGATCCTACTGTAGCAAGTTATGAACACTGTGATCGGAATGAGGTATTGCGTTACGAACAGCGCTACACCACAGAACTTCTGCCACCAGGGACTCGGAAAGAGCGTCATGACAGAACAGCGACCGTCAATGAAACCGGAAGTTGGCACGACTACGGCAAGCATGATTATCAGTCCAGGAAACCAAGATGCGGCGGCCATTATTAGGACTGTTCGCTTCGAAACAGAGATATGATGGAATATTGGATGCATAACTGCCACGTAACGTTCAACAGTCAACATGATTAGTGAATACGATGACGATATTAGAAAGCCCCACAATGGAAGGTCACTGAGCCATAATATGCAATAGATTTCTCCCACAATTCCGTATAAATCGTGCGCCACAGACGGCCTCGTTATAGATAGCATGATACAGACCGCTGCCACCAAGTCGATGCAACTTTGATTCAATATTAGAATGTTAGTCAATGTTTTGCGCAGTATTGCACTCTTCGCAATGACGACGATCACGATTAGGTTTCCAAGAATGCCAAGAACAGAAACCGAACCATACGCTATCTTGAGGTAGGCAGTCACCATGCGTACGTTCATCAATGGGATGCTCGTACCATTGACGATTATTCCTGGGTATTGTATTTCAGAAACGTTCAGTCCTCTCGGATAGTCGCTCTCGTTTCCACTCGTTGCCATGGTTTGTTAAGCGTTCTGTATTTTGAAGCTTCATTGGGCTGTCTAGTTTAGCTTAGACAAACCTTCACGCGAGTGACGTCAATTGAGGCGTCGTTGTTATATCCATCTGAAGAGTAAACCTAAACCATCATGAACAAGAAATGGTATATTTCAAACTGTTCGAAATATATGATCAATTCCCGCTATTTCTCTTATGTTAATAATATTGAGGATGTATCGTAAGTTTAAAGGAAAACAAAAAGTGTTCGGCCTATGCACCTAAAAGAGTTACTAAGACAAAACCATTTGTAACTACAGTTAAGAATATCACGCCAGTGATTTACTAAGAAAACCATGTTGAACACATAACATCTTAATTTCATAGACTGCGCCTACTATTACTAACCATACGTCACGAGTGTCATAACATGTATTTCCATACACACATTGCTATCAATGCCAAAATTATATGGCCATGCTGCTTGCTTCCAAACTCAACATAAGTAATGTATTGTGGCCCTTGATCACGTAGCAACAGTCAGCACCGGAGGTAGGACAGCAACATAGTTACGTTTCGCAGAAGATATCGATGGCTTACCAGGGGATGAACAGGAACTAGTACTCCTATTGAACCGCCTCGACAAAACATCTGTGTCCTACGGAATGGAAATTACTGGTGAGACAACCAAGCTAACGACCAACAACAACAATGGAGTCAACAAGAAGATCAACGTGAGGGGGCACAGATTAGAAACAGTGTCCACATTCAATTACCTGGGTTCAGATTTCACAGACCGGGGATTCAAACCTGAGATCAAGGATTGCCCAGACACGCCGACAATACTGAAACCTATATGGAAAGATTAAGACAGATACGATCACATGCAATGTTAATATTTATATATGCATGCGAAACATGGACTCTTATAACTGAACTATCAAGAAGTGTACAAGTCATGGAAATGAGGTGCTATCGAAAGATCCTTTTCATCTCATACAAGAATCATGTAATCAACGGAAGAGGTCCACAACATAATAATGCGTGGCGTAGATTACGTAACTTAAAACAACTGGAGCTCGTAGTTACGTACAATTTTTACCATTGCTACGCGTGTTCTCTCGGAATGTTCCGAGTTAACATGAAGTTTTTAATGTCATTGGCATTGTCGTATGAAGACATTACTGGGTAGTTCAAGGAGTCCTAAGGTCTCTCGCAGTAGCTGATATTTCTCCTGTGCAACGCTGGGCATTTTACTAATGTTTTTTTAGACCGCGCTTTTACCAAACGTGAAACTATCGTACATGTCTTTATTTGACAATTCACAATATGTTATATATTGCTGTATTAAATATAGGTTATCGTTGTTCTCCTCTTTCTCACTGAAGTCCGGAGTGTAACTGGAATCGTTACCCTTCATCGATTTTATTTTTGTTTTCCTTCTTCTTCCGTCACTGTTCCAGCTTCACTGCCGCTCCACAAACCGTCTCCACTCCACCTATCATTCGCCCTCTTCCTCCATTCTCCCCCCACTCCCGCCAAATTTATCTTCACCCTGTCCTCTCATCTAATTCGCGGTCTTTCTCTTCTCCTTCTAACTTCTACTCTCAGCCCATCGGCTCTTCGTCAACTGTTTCCTTCCATTCGTTGATATCACCTTCTAGTAATAAGTCAATACTAATTTACACAATAACTTTAAAACGTTAAAACATAACGCGTGAAGTTACATTTGAAAGATGTAAAATGCAACGTCGCAATTATGTGTTAATCAAACGTGTCCTTGTGTATAGGCCAACATGTACACAACGATTTTGAAATTATCGCTAGTTATTCCGGGAGTTTCCTTGAAACCACCCGAGCGAACGTGGGATACAAACGTGGCTTAGTAGCGTAAACAAATGGCATTTTGTGCAAGAATTTTAGTTGCGAACATGCAGTGCAATAATTTTTTTCTCGAGGACAAAGAGGAACGGTCCTCCAACTGTGTCTTTGGTTGTATTTAATATTTCACATCGATTTCAACAAATGGAAAAACAGCTGCGCTTGAATACCCAGTATATTGTAGCCATGACACTACGAAGTCATGAATCAGAGTGTATACTGTGTTTACTGGCGACGTTTGTGGAACAGTGGGTTAGTCGTGCGTTGAATTGGACCTGATCTCATTGTGAAACTTTAAAAGATGTCACATGTCTGTTCGATTGTTAAAACCGCAAACCAACGAAACCTGTGTTTGAATCGACGTACTCTATCATAAGCCGTGGACACAACGAACACACATATATATATATATATATATATATATATATATATATATATATATATATATATATATATATATATATATATATATATATATATATATATATATATATATATATACACATTCCACTGTGGACACTAACGGAATCATTGTCTAAATGCCAAAAGTGTCAACATGACTAAATACATAGTTGACAGACATTTGACGTTATATTTGATGATATATATATATATATATATATATATATATATATATATATATATAATCTACACTATATAGTTGGCTTCTGCGGGCATACTAAAGGGCCAACGTATACTAAACATATACGGATACAAAATATTGCCCCACTCCCCCGGTCACCTAGTTCTGACGTCTATGTGTGTTGCCATTGTGTTAATACTACTACCTCTAGTTCTGTTACGTTTCTTACGAAGTATTGCGCATAGCGGCGCCACCTACTGCAATATATGGCCGATTTCATAACAACCGCTGCCACCTGCTGGATTTCATTAATAATAATAATAATGATAATGCACTTTATTTTTACACTCATATCCAGAGCACAACTCTGGTCCAGGGTGCTTAGAATGAATAAATTTACTAAAATGTTCGTAATAAAATTAGCTGGAGCGCAAGGGTGTGATCGCAGACATGGTTGCCATTGGTAGCCTATTTCACAGCACTTGAAAAAACAAGTTACCTCCTTTTGCCCGATGATTGGCAATGATGAGTTCCGCGCTTTCCAATTGACTCTGCAATCCGACATTGCTCTGAAACAGGTATGTCAGCACTAAATGTTACTCCTAAGTCCTTTTCTTTTGTGGGTCTGCCTAGGAGAGCATCCCCGATTTCATATTCCTTGTCCATATTTCTGTGTCATATGTATATGCATTTACACTTCCCAAAATTGAATAACATTTGCCATTTTTCTGATCATTTAACTAATTTATCTGGTTCAACCTGTAAACTTAGTTTATCTGTAACATTAGTAACCTTTCTGAATACTTTTGTGTCATCTGCAAATTTCAGTACTTTGGTAAATATGTCATCTTCCAAATCATATATATATATATATATATATATATATATATATATATATATATATATATATATATATATATATATATATATATATATATATATATATATATATATATATATATATATATATATATATATCTATCTATATATATATATATATATATATATATATATATATATATATATATATATAGTATAGGGCCTAATATTGATCCCTGTAGTACTCCACTCAGAACAGATTTCCAGTTTGAAATCTCACCATCTACTATTACTCTCTGTCTTCTGTGTGTAAGCCACTCTTCTATCCAGTTGATTACATCATTACCTATACCATGGGTTTTAGTTTAAGTAAACAAATTTGATGTGGCACTTTATCGAAAGCTTTCTGAAAATCTAAGTAGACAACATCCACTGGTGACCCATAATCTACCCACTTTTTAATTTCTTCCAAACAACATAAGAGATTGGTTAGATATGACCTTGCTTTTATGAATCCATGTTCAGATGTATTTATTAATTTATGTTTTATAAGGAATTCCACCATGTGGTTTCTAATTAATGTTTCGAGTAATTTACATACAACTGATGTTAATCTCACCAGTCTGTAATGTTCTGGCTTGTTCCTCGATCCCTTCTTAAATAACGGCGTAATGTTTGATTCATTCCATTCTGAAGGAACTGTTCCTTCGTCGGAAGCTCTTGTATATTGGGGGGAGGCAAAGTTGGCTGCTGCGGGCATCTTAGGGGGCCAATATATACTAAACATATACGGATGCAAAATAGTGCCCCCCGCCCCCGATTCCCCGTTTCCAACGTCTATATGTGCTGTCATGTGCTGTCATTTTATTAATGTTACACCTAGTTCCGTTACGTTCCTTTCGAAGTACTGAGCGTAGTGACGCCACCTACCACACTGTATGGCCGACTTCACAATAACCACTGCAGGGGTGTGACCGTAGTCATGTTTGCCATTGGTAGCATATTTCGCAGCACTTTAACGTAACCTCCTTTGTGAAATTCATTAAAATTACATCGGTTTTCAGGGAGAAACACCTGAACCTGTTTTGAGGTTAAAAGCGGTTGCTTTCATTAGATCTATATAATTTGTTTTTATTTGCATACGTTGGAGAATTTATACACACGTACGCACGCACGTACACACACACGCACACATACTCACAAACACACGCACACATACTGTGTATTGATAATCAATGAAAGCGGAAAACCACATAACATTCAGACTAAAAAATATAGATTGATGTGCGCGTGTGAATAAATGAGCCAAAAATAGAAGATCGAGAGAAAGCGAGATATAAAAAATATTGATGTGGGTACGTGTGTGCGTGGGAGTAAATGACTGTTCGCTTCGAAACAGAGATATGATGGAATATTGGATGCATTACTGCCACGTAACGTTCAACAGTCAACATGATTAGTGAATATTATGACGATATTAGAAAACTCCACAATGGAAGGTCACTGAGCCATAATATGCAATAGATTTCTCCCACAATTCCGTATAAATCGTGCGCCACAGACGGCTTCGTTATAGATAGCATGATACAGACCGCTGCCATCAAGTCGATTCAACTTTGATTCAATATTAGAATGTTAGTCAATGTTTTGCGCATTGTTGCACTCTTCGCAATGACGACAATCACGATTAAGTTACCAAGAATGCCAAGAACAGAAACCGAACCATACGCAATCTTGAGGTAGGCATTCACCATGCGTACGTTCATCAATGGGATGCTCGTACCGTTGCCGATTATTCCTGGGTATCGTATTTCAGAAAAGTTCAGTCCTCCCGGATAGCCACTCTCATTTCCACTCGTTGCCATGGTTTGTTAAGCGTTCTGTATTTTGAAGCTTCACTCGGCTGTCTAGTTTAGCTTAGACAAACCTTCACGCGTGTGACGTCAATTGAGGCGTCGTTGTTATGTCCATCTGAAAAGAAAACGTAAACCATCATTAACATGAAATGTTGTTTTTCAAACTTTTCGAAATATAAGTTCAATTCCCGCTACTATGTTAATAATACTGAGGTTGTTTCGTAAGTTTAAAGGAAAACAAAACGTTTTCGGTATATGCACCTAAAAGAGTTACTAAGATAAAACCATTTGTAACTACAATTAAGAACATCACGCCAGTGATTTACTAAGAAAACATTGTTGAACACACAACCTCTTAATTTCATAGACTATGCCATACTATTAGAAACCCTACGTCACGAGTGTCATAACATTTTCACACATTCCTATGTGTGTCAAAATTATATGGCCATACTGCTTGCTTCCAAACTCAACTTAAGTAATGTATTTTGGCCGTTGTTTACTAAATTAGTCCTTTTCTGTCAAAACAGAACGTCTTCTTGAGACTTTACGTTGGCTACGTGTATGCCTGCCTCCATTAATACGTCACATGTAGTCTAGGTAATCTGATTTTCAGGGCTGTCTCATATCACCTACTATATTTAACACATTTCTGGAGAGGATTATGACTGATGCCATTGATCACGTTGCAACAGTCAGCACCGGAGGTAGGACATCAACATATTTACGTTTTGCAGAAGATATTGATGCCTTAGAAGGGGATGAATAGGAACTAGTAATCCTGTTGAGCCGTCTCGACAAAACATCTGTGTCCTACGGAATGGAAATTACTGGTGAGACAACCAAGCTATTGACCAACAACATCAATGGCGCCAACAATAAGATCAACGTGAGGGGACACAGATTAGAAACAGTGTCCACATTCAATTACCTGTGTTCAGATTTCACAGACGGGGGATTCAAACCTGAGATCAAGGATTGCCAATACAACAGCAACGCCGACAATACTGAAACCTATATGGAAAGATAAAGACATATACGATTACATGCTATGTTAATATTTATATATGCATGCGAAACATGGACTCTTAACCGAACTACAAAGAAGTGTACAAGTCATGGAAATGAGGTGCTATCGAAATATCCTTTTCATCTCATACAAGAGCCATGTAATCAACGAAGAGGTCCACAACATAATCATGCGTGACGTAGATTACGTAACTCAAAAGTTCGTAGTTACGTACAATTGTTACAGTTCTCTCGGAATGTTCCGAGTTACGTGAAGTTGTTCACGTCATTGATATTGCCCTACGATAACTTTACTGGGTAGTGCAAGGAGTCATAAGCTCTCTCGCAGTAGCTGATTTTTCTCCTGTGCAACGCTGGGCATGTTACAAATGTTTTTTTATTCCGCGCTTTTGCAAACAAATTTAAAGTATCGTACATATCTTTATACAATTCCAAATATGTTAAATATTGCTGTATGAAATATAGATTAACGTTGCTCTCCTCTTTCTCACTGAAGTCCGGAGTGTAACTGGCATCGTTTCATCGATTTTCTTTTTCTTTTCCTTCTTCTTCCGTCACTGTTCCCGCTTCACTGCCGCTCCACCAACCGTCTCCACTCCACCAATTATTCGCCCTCTTCCTCCATTCTCCCCCCACTCCCGCCAAATTGATCTTCACCCTGTCCTCTCATCGCAGTCGCGGTCTTTCTCTTCTCCTTCTACCCTCCACTCTCAGCCCATCGGCTCTTCGTCAACTGTTTCCTTCCATTCGTTGATATCACCTTCTAGACATCGGTCAATACTGATTTACACAACAACTTTAAAACGTTAAAACATAACGCGTGAAGTTACATTTTAAAGATGTAAAATGCAACGTCGCAATTATGTGTTAATCAAACGTGTCCATGTGTATAGGCCAACGTGTACACAACGATTTTGAAATTATCGCTAGTTATTCCGGGGGAGTTGCCTTGAAACCACCCGAGCGAACGTGGGATACAAATGTGGCCTAGTAGCGTAAACAAATGGCATTTTGTGCTAGAATTTTAGTTGCGAACATGCGGTGCAATTATTCTTTCTCGAGGGCAATGAGGAGCGGTCCTCAAAATGTGTCTTTGGTTGTGTTTACTATTTCACATCGATTTCTACAAATGGAAGAAACAGCTGCGCTTGACCACCCAGTAAATAGTAGGCATAACACTACGAAGTCATGAATCACAGTGTGTACTATGTTTACTGGCGACATATGTGGAACAGTGGTTTAGTCGTGCATTGAATTGGACCTGATCTCTTGGTGAAAATTTAACAGATATCACATGTCTGTTCGATTTTTCAAACAGCGAACAAACGAAACTTGTGTTTGAATCGACGTACTGTATCATAAGCCGTGGACACTACGAACACATACCCCAGTCCATATCAATAGAAGAGGATATTTCCACAAAGTGATCGGAAAAATAATTATCAAACATAGACTGGAATTACTTTCTACTGAAAAAAAGATGGCAATGTCAAACTGGAACCTTTCAAAGAGAATTAATAATTGAGATCAATAGTCATTTAGATATTTGTTCCTATGAGATAATAAAGGATACAGTCTGGAAGAAACTGCTGTTCAAATGGATATAAGAACGCATTTGACACAAAAATACCAAGGGGAGGGTACACAAGTATGCCGGAAATGTAGATGCAACGCAAATTAGAACAACGCACGTCATATATATTTATAATTGAAATGTGGAAACTTATCAGAAAAATATATGGCAGAAGATCTAACCAGGAATATCAGGTCAGTGTTTATTAGGGAAGATGTGATGGGGATATATCAGGTCACTTAGTAATACGGATATAGACAAGCTGGACAGAATACAACGAAGAGCAACTAAGTTGATCATGGAACTCAGAGAAACACGTCAAATACAATGTGGATTGGAAGCACTTCGGACTGAGACATTAGGTTTACACCGAAATGTGTTTTTATGATTGAATTGTTATGAAGAAAGACTTTTAAAAGTATAGGATGGTTGCATAAATAGAATACACATCTTAGTAAAAGAACGTAAATTAGATAGATATCTAATGCTCATTCTCATTGATGATAATTCTTTAATATATTAATGTTATATCTTATCCAAAAAGAATTAATGTGCACACGCTAAAACCACAGGTACATTATTCCAGGGTTGACCCAATTAACTGCATCACCAAAAGAAAACGCGTGTCAACTGAAATGATCCTCAAAACTCAGAATCACCAATATCCAATAACATGAGTGAAGTCTCAAAAAACACATTCCATATGCGCCCATATACTAATTTTTGTTTTTATGTACGCGTGCGCTATCACTTACCTTTCGCACTGTAAACGGAACACGACCATCATCCACGAAGGCATCAACTCTAGTGATTAGATTTACAGTGATTAATAACAGCCTACTGACGTTGCCCTGCCCTTTGCAGTGATAGGCTGGCTGCAGTGGTCATGTGAACCGATCAGCGAGTTCGCTTGTCAGGCAACGTTATGGGGAGCCACAATCAGAGATGTCTTTAACAACTAACAAGTATTACAGGAGATTTCACTGGCAAGCCACCAAAGACCAAAGAACGTTACTAGAAATAACATTTTCATGCGCATATGTAAACGCCAGGACTTAAACACGCACGTAAGCACGCACGTACACACACACTGACGCACTCCCTCACGTAATTTAGTTAGCCTGCTAATGAAAATAAATTATGTGGAGTATCAATGTATTGTAAGGATGCATGACCATTCGAACCTTCCGTCTCCAGCTCGTTCGGTCTTGAGCCGCTTCAACTGCCTTATCTATCAACAGTCCCAATTTGGATTTTGCTTAACTTAATCCTCTCCGTTTACCTTCCCCGCTAGCAATTATTTCGTCTGATCATCTCTACTTGGAAAAATGTAAGTTTACTTATGTATATTTGATGGACTAGCCTCTTTGGATCTTGTCACACTGAAATGCTAAATCGTAAAAAATAATATATAGTCTAGAATCTCGATAATGACTCTGATTGGCTGCTGGCGCTAGATGGCAACACCTATACAAAATGGAGCCGGTAACAGTCAAAGCACGATTTCGAAGCCAGACTCTATTCTCAGCGAGTTCACGAAGGCGAGCGAGAGTTGAATAAGCAAGACTAGACCTAACGGTACAGTGTACACTATGCCTGTCGAAAGACTGCAAATTTCTACAAACTAAGCAAGAAGTAGATAACTGGGTCATTGTGAAACAAACACTGTAATTAGAATGAGCAGAGCTAAAAAGAAGACGGTTGTTTGGAGTTACGGGCGTTGTGGAAAATATGTGTGCGGAGCGATGGCATGGGCAGGTGATGCAGAGTGACGAAGATATAAAGATGTATGTGACATTCTTCTTCTTCAGCGTATGACTTAAAGTTCTTTGGCGATGTATTGCACACGAGGTCCCAAAGCCATGCACATGCAGTTTGGTCCAGCCCGGCCGGTTCAGGTACAGCGGACACTCACTGGTGACGTGGCGTGCGTTCTGCTTTTCAGCGCCGCATCACTCGCACAATGCCGGTGGCGCCAGCTTGATTCGGTTCATGTTATGTTTCAACCGGCCGTACCTAGTTCTTATTCGCACGAGGAGCACCATTGAGCGGCGGCTGAGGTCGCTGCCGAAAGGTTTGTCTGATAGCAGTGGGAGGAGTAGTTACCCGAAATGTCATGCTTTTGATCGTTAGATTTTTGATCGTTAGTTCATAAACGCAATGCGTCGCGGGATGTATTGTCGACGATAGCACAACGTGTACTTCAAATTAGAAAGTCGGAAAGATTGACATCAGGATGCGAAAATCGGTTGAACTGATGTTCGAGTAACTTCGAAAGCAACTGAGCGTGTGGTGGCTGGATACGCGATTGTCTCAGCGCATGGCAACCGATTCGCGCTAATTACGTGTTGTAATTATATAAAAAAAATCACATGATTTCGCTTTTATATTAGGCTAATTCCGGGTGGCGTCTATTCCCCGAGTCAACACGGCGTGTTATTCCACCGTCTGTTCTGCACCTAACTGGCCTACTCAATCATGTTTTTCCCATTAGTGGCGATGACTATGTGGCCGGCGTGCTCTGTGAAGTATCGTCCAAACCGCAGAAGTCATGCACAAGGACTCTAACAAATTAATGTAATATGTGTGTTTGTGTGCGTACGTGCGTGCGTGCGAGCATGCGTGCGTGCGTGCGTGCGTGTGTGTGTGGCCAGAATACACACCTTCTAACCGAGGTCCTACCGCCAACCGAGGACGTCCTCGGTTGGAAATAGTATTCAATCCTAGTCCAGGCACGTTTTTAAACGCCTACTAGTGGTTTCCTTTGTTAATTTGATGTAGACTTCGGTTAGCCGTTCAGAGCCTGTTTTTGTGTGAACTGTGTGTATAACTCTTGGGTCGGCGAAATCTGTCTTCACACACTCGCTTTGACCCGCGTCCTCGGTTCTACGGTGAATATTCTGGTCCGAACCGTTGCTCGGCAACGTCGGCATTTCACTGTCTGCGCGACACCCACGTCCCGTAATTTTCTTTTCTGATACCGCCATGACAAATTTACGAATATCAGATAACGCTATATCAGATAGTTATTCGACGCTCTTTGGTATTACGTACTTAAGATCTTCCATAAAATATGATATTTTCACGTCACCGACGCAATATTCGGCTGGCGTCGGTATGTAAATATGAATTCGGAAAGAGACAGCACTTAACATGAAATCCCACAAGATGTTTCGTTGACATGCCCGATATTAAGATGGTGTCCGCTACGCATTGTTTAGACTCGAAATTGTTGTTCTCACTATCTATGTATTTTTTCCATTAAAATAACACTGTTTATTAATGTATGTATCAATTGTGTATTGAAAGTTCAATATGCATCATTTGTTTAACGAACGTTTAATACATTATTTATTAATTCACTACAAATTAAAATCTTCAACAATGCAACACAGGGCAAAAAAATTTATGCTTCAGATCTGACCGATTCATATTTCTTACTACACTGTGCATTCGTATATACGCAACACGTAAAAGGTATCAACCGAGGACATTGGCCAGAATACACACCTTCTAACATATCGCCTATTTGATGTAGACCACGGTTGGCCGTTCAGAGCCTGGCTTTGTGTGAACTATTCTGGTATATATGACTCTCGATTCGGCAAAATCTCTCTTCAAACACTCGCTTTGACGCATGTCACGAAGCAGTTGCATCTGTCCGATTTCTTTTAGATCTGAATTATGTATTCGACAAGACAAGTAACATATAAAGAAATTCAGAGTACTACGATTTAATACAAAATGTGTGAATTTATAACTCACGTCCCGTAATTTTTATCAGGAGCATCTCTGATACTGCCATGACACATTTACGAATATTGGAAAGAGCTTTTTGGTATTACGCATCCGTTTTTTTTTATGAAATGTCAGCAAAAATCTTCCACAAAATATTATATTCACGTCACCGACGTAATATTCGGCTGACGTCGGTATGCAAATATGAATTCGGAGAGAGGCAATATTTAATATGAAATCCGATAAGCTACTTTGTTGACATGCCCAATATTAAGATGGCATCCGCTACGCATTGTTTGGACTCGAAGCTTTTGGCATGTTCTTAATGTCAATATATTTTTTTCAATAATATAACAATATTTATCAATATATAAATTGTGTACTTAAAGTTCAATATGTACGCATCATTTGTTTGACGAAATGTTTATAAATTATTTATTAATGCATTACAAATTAACATCTTCAACGGTGCAGCACATGGCAAAATATATGCCTCAGATCTGACCGATTCAATATTTCTTGTTACACTGTGCTTTCATGTATACGCAAAACGTAAATTGTGTCAACCGAGGACATTGGCCAGAATACACGTCGGCTAACCGAGGTCCTACCGCCTATTTGATGTAGACCACGGTTAGCCGTTCCGAGCCTGGTTTTGTGTGAACTGTGACTCTCGAGTCGGCAAAATCTGTCTTCAAACATTCGCTTTGACGCACGTCCCGAAGCATTTGTATCTGACCGATTCCTTTTAGATCTGGCCGATGCATTTGCACCTGAACTGCAATTTTTATCTCATTAGGCACCTTGAATAGCGACGCTTTTTGGTATTACGTATTCGTCTTGTGAATGAAGTGTCAGCAAAGCTATTCCACAAACTACTATATTCACCTCACGGACGTAATGTTCGGCTGGCATAGGTATGCAAATATGAATTCGGAGAGAGGCAATACTTAACATGAAATCCCACAAGGTGGTTCACTGACATGCGAAATATAAAGATGGCGCTCGCTACGCATTATTTAGACTCGAAGCTTTTGGCATGTTCTCAGTATCAATGTATTGTTGTCATTAACATAAAAATTTTAATGTATGTATAAATTGTGTACTGAAATTCCAATATGTACGTATCATTTGTTTAATGAACGTTTAATACGTTATTTATTAATTCATTACAAATTAACATATTCAACAGTGCACCACAGGTCAAAATATATGCCTCACATCTGACAGATTCAATATATCTTATTACACTGCGCTTTCATACATACGGAAAACGTAAAACGTGTCAACCGAGGACATTGGCCAGAATACACACCGGTTAACCGAGGTCCTACGACCTATTTGATGTAGACCACGATTAGCCGTTCCGAGCCTGGTTTTGTGTGAACTGTGTAGGTATATATGACTCTCTAGTCGGCAAAATCTCTCTTCAAACACTCGCGTCACAATGCAATTGCATCTGACCGATTCCTTTAGATCTGACCGATGCAGTTGCATCTGAACTGTAGTTGTATCTGAACTGCAGTTGTATTTGAACTGCAGTTGACTCTGAATAGTTTATTTGACAAGACAAGTAACATATAAGGAAAGTCAGTGTACTACGAATTGATACAAAATGTGTGAATTTCTAACCCACGCCCGGTAATTTTTATCAGGAGCGATTCTGATACTGCCATGACACATTTACGAAACTTGATACAGCGCCGTTATTCGACGCTTTTTGGTATTACGTATTCGTCTCATGAATGAAGTGTCAGCAAACATCTTCTACAAAATAATATATTCACGTCACCGACCTAATTTTCGGCAGGCGTTTGTATGCAGATCTGAATTCGGAGAGAGGCAGTACTTAACATGAAATCCCACAAGATGATTCATTGACATGCCAAATACTAAGACTGGTACGCATTGTTTAGACTCGAAGCTTTTGCCATGTTCACAGTATCACCGTATGTTTGCCATTTATAAAACAATATTAATGTATGTATAAAATGTGTACTTTATATTATGTACGTATCATTTGTTTAATACATTATTTATTATTTCGTTAGAAATTAACATCTTCAACGGTGCAGCACAGTGCAAAATGTATGCCTAAGATCTGACAGATTCAATATTTCTTATTACACTGTGCTTTCATATATACGCAAACGTAAAATGTGTCAACCGAGGACATTGGCCAGAATACATGTCTGCTAGCTGAGATCATACAGCCTATTTGATGTAGACCACGGTTAGCCGTTCAGAGCCTGATTTTTTGTGAACTATGTAGGTATATGTGACTCTCGAATCGGCAAAATCTGTCTTCAAACAGATGCATTTGCATCTGAACTGCAGTTTTTATCTCATTAGTTTATTCGATAAGACAAGTAACATATAAGGAAATTCAATGTACTACGAATTAATACAAAATGTATGAATTTATTAATAAATTCTGGTTCGAACCGTTGTTCAGCAGCATCACCATTTCAGTGTCGCACGACAAGGAAGAATGCGCGACACTCACGTCTCGTAATTTTCTATCTAAGAATTATACACAAAGCGACACGTCACGATGCAGTTGCATATGACCGATGCCTTTTGGATCTGACCGCTGCAGTTGCACCAGCACTGCATCTTTCTGTATCGGGAGTCAGGGATTGTTTATTCGAAAAATCAAGTAACAAGGAAATTCAGTGTACGACGAATTAATATAAAATGTGTGAATTTATGACCCACGTCCCGTAATTTTTATCAGGAGCGACTCTGGTACTGCCATGAGACATTTACGACGGAGCAAGAACTGTGAACTACGTGAAGTGCAGTCAATTAAGGCGAGAATCAAGTGTTGTCAGATCTTATATTGCTGCTAATGGCATCCCCGGTGTGCGATGTAGGTTGAATGTCGTCGGCTGGTAACTGGAAGGTGCAATAAAATTAACCAGGCTAGTTGATAGATTCCAGGGATTTGATGCTGATGGGAGTATTTAAATGTACAAGAATACTAAGTTTAATCTCTGAGCGGAGGGAGGCAAGGGTCTCAAACCTTCCACTCTCCTCTGAAGACAAGGAGGCGAGGATCTCAACCTTCCACCTTTCTCTGAGGGGAGGGAGGCAAGGGTCTCAACCTTCCTCTTTCCTCTGAAGGGAAGGAGGCAAGGATCGCAACCTTCCACCTTCCTCTGAGGGGAGGGAGGCAAGGGTGTCAAACCTTCCACTTTCCTCTGAAGGGAAGGAGGCAAGGGTCTCAACCTACCACTCTCCTCTGAGGGGAAGGCGGCAAGGGTCTCAACCTACCACTCTCCTCTGAGGGGAAGGCGGCAAGGGTCTCAACCTACCACTCTCCTCTGAAGGGAAGGAGGCAAGGGTCTCAACCTACCACTCTCCTCTGAGGGGAGGGAGGCAAGGGTGTCAAACCTTCCACTTTCCTCTGAAGGTAAGGCGGCAAGGGTCTCAATCTTCCACTTTTCTCTGAGCGGAGGGATGCAAGGGTATCAATTTCCACTCTCCTCTGAGGGGAAGGAGGCAACTGTCTTTACCTTCTTCTTTCCTCTGAAGGGAATGAGTCAAGGGTCTCAACCTCCCACTCTCCTATGAGGGGAGGGAGGGAAGGGTCTCAACCTATCACTCTCCTCTGAGGGCAAGGGTATCAACATCCCACTCTCCTCTGAGGGGCAGGAGGCAAGGGTCTCAACCTGCCACTCTCCTCTGAGGGGAGGGAGGCAAGGGTATCAACCTCCCACTCTCTTCTGAGTGGAGGGAGGCAAGGGTCTCAACCTACAACTTTCCTCTGAGGGGAGGTAGGCAAGGGTCTCAATCTTCCACTTCCCCTGAGCGGAGGGAGGCAAGGGTCTCAACCTTCCACTCTCCTCTGAGGGGAGGGAGGCAAGGGTCTCAACCTCCCACTTTCTGACGGGAAAGATGCAAAGGTCTCAACCTTCCACTTTCCTCTGAGGTGAAGGAGGCAAGGGTCTCAACTTTCTGCTTTTCCCTGAAGGAAAGGAGGCAAGGGTCTTAGTCATCCGCTTTTCATATATATATATATATATATATATATATATATATATATATATATATATATATTGAATGTTAAAGAATTTCGGCAATATAATAGAGTGGAAACTTCAAGTCGTGTCGAACGAACGGTAAGCCCGATTGCGCGTTCCTGGCGTCCATGTTGTCGGTTTGCACCATCGGGGGTTCGGGGTTGTTTCTCCCTGTATCTTTTGGGTCCTCGATGTTATGCTGTGCCGGTGGGGTTGTGCGAGCATCCAGACTAGTGTTCGTCGAGCCTGTCTGATAGAATATCCCTATTGCTCCCTGAACTGTCGGCGGCGCGGAGGGCGACATAAACATCGCCGGATTCCCGTAATTTAATTGTAGCCCGCCCTTATAAGATGTTTATGAATTTTATATTCAAACACACTCATACTGATGGCATTAACACAATCAGCAGATAATCTGTTCGGGACTGTTTCATTCATTGATCGGCCTCTTGGAAAACTAGTACTTTTTTAATGCAATCTACACTATTCTTTTACTAACGCTATTTGATTACACTTTGAAGCCGCAATGCCACATCAAGCATCGCAACTCTACTGACCGGGAGTCAACCGAAAATCACCCTCTACCTCCCGCCCCCCGTCCAACACTGTAAATCTTTCTGAAATGTCAGCATGGCTCCCGCTTAGCACTACACTAATAACAGTAATAATTAGTATTATAATTACAACGGCAGAGCGCATACCTTCGCTATGCGGAACAGTTCGCCAGTTGGAACAGACTCATGAATGTGAGATAAGCCGCCGCTTTCATCTGTTTATATAGTTTCATGTTTGTATTACGAATGGCATTTACTAAAGTAAAAATCGTGAAATTTCAGAAGAAATTTCCTGAATCAGAATGCATCAGAAACCAAATTGTGCAGCTTGAAAAATATTACCGGGAACCCCCCCCCCCCGGCAGAAATCTCCCGGATGTAATGTTCAAAAGGTTGGGATGCATTCCACATTGCTATGCTACTCAAGGCTGCAGTTGCGTGGAAAATAAATAAAGACTGAAGACAGAAGCTGCGTGTTTGTTGTTTTGAAAGACGTCTAGAGTCTTAGGGCAACAGAACACATCAAATCCGCACGGTGGAAGGAAACCCACCTCCCGAACCCTCCCCCGGGCGGCGTTGCCACATATTACCTGCTACTTTTGCTTTTACAAATGGTTGCATGCATACCTCTTCTCCGTGCTGAACCTTTATATACCTAAGCAAATTGCAATGCTTTTTGAATTATTGCTTATTCGTTCTTTTGCTTGGTTAGCAAACGATTTAAGGGGTAGGGTTTGAGTGGTTGACGAATGGTCGTGCAATAAGACTGTTGAGTAACATGTGGGTAGGGATATCTTATTTGAATATGGGCGTTGTTTAACTTGAGGTTTATGTATTTAGGTTATATGATAACTTATGTGATAATCAATGAATTTAATTTCGAATCTCTTGAAGTTTTACTCTCGTTCGATGGTATAATTTGCTATCAAAATATTCTCCTACAATGACAATGTATGTTACAATGCTGCCAGTGACATAGACACTGAACATGTGCATTAATACGGTTTACAAAGGCAAATATATTACTCAACTGTGTCATATTCAGTGAACCAAATTTAACATACATCTGACAATTTTTTTTAACATTCCGGCTAAGAATGTTTCCTTGTATTTCCT
Organism: Lamellibrachia satsuma; assembly: GCA_033239005.1. Lineage (NCBI taxonomy): Eukaryota > Metazoa > Annelida > Polychaeta > Sabellida > Siboglinidae > Lamellibrachia > Lamellibrachia satsuma. Next base: position 11,877,881 of record BSQZ01000006.1, read on the forward strand.
GTGATCCTTACGATAAGAAGATTGCCTTAGCAAATTACGCATTTAATGGCACGCCTAACGCCCTCCTAAGTGTTACACCAACCCCCATGGAGTAACTCGGTTGCATCTGACCGATGCATTTGTACTCTGATATGCGTGCGCGTTCCGGCAAAGCACTTATTATACTGACGACGACAGTTCGAGATCACATTCCACTCTCTCGTCCGGCGATTAAAACAGACTTGTCACATTTGCTTGGTTGAAGTCGGTATTTTATCTTCAAATTGTGCATAAATCATTACAGCATTTTCATTGCTTTACCGCCCTTATGAAAATATACCATCGTATTCCATGTTAAAATACCATATTGTTTTGTAAAAGGTAAACCATGGTATACCATGCAATTACAATGCACAACATATAAAAAAATGGTCTACCACAGTTTACCACGTAATGTCATGGTATACCACGTTATTACATGCAACACCATGTAATATCATGGTATACCATGCATTCCTACACCGACTGAGTGTCAACATTTATCAGGCTACAAAATATTCCTACATAAGAAAACTCCGCTGAGTTTTGTCCGAAATCTGCCTAGGATCAAAAGTATTTGCTTTTTCACCGCCACTGTAAGTTTGTCATTGCATGTTAAAATAAATGTAAGTTCGCCAAATACTAAAGAGTAGCATGGCTTCCTCTTAGGTTAGAATAACGTATATATAAGGCAAAAACAGAAATTATTCATCGTGAGCAATCACGCAAATGTTGATAGCCTATACATGCAATTGTACTGACACAATGTGATCCTGTAAAATATATATCTGTCAACTGGCAATATGTATGACAGGTTCATACAAAGGGTTCATATAAATTGGGAATACCCATACCTCTTGGTATAACTGAATCATGGGCCAACATAGATAACAGATGCTGAATTAGGACTGACAGGATACGTAATGTTTAGGAAAGATCGAATAGGAAGAAGGGGCGGGGGAGTTATTTTATATGTTAAAGAATCTATTCAAGCTTATGAAATAAAACTAGAAAGGGAAGCAGATTGAGATGAAGCTGTTTGGTGCAAAATTGTTTCAGGAAATTCAAAATTAACTATTAGATTAGTTTACCGAAGTCCAAACATAAACGAAGAGGACAACACAAAAATAAAAAACGCTATAAAGGAAGTTAGTAAAGGGGAACGTATCATAATGGGAGATTTTAACCATGGACACATACAATGGAATTCTCTAGAGAGCACAGGGATTGAGGATCAACAATTTCTATATTTAATCCAGGATAGCTTTCTTACTCAGCACGTACTAGAACCAACCAGGGAGAAAATGTATTAGATATAGTTTTGTCATCACAATAAGAATTAGTGGACAATGTAAAACTATTTGAACCATTGGGTAATAGTGACCATAATCAAATACATTTTGACATCAATGTAAAATCAGAAGGTAAAAATAAGAAAACGTACAAGAGAAACTTCCACAAAGGTAACTACAAAGATATGAGAAAATACTTAGCACAGCTAGATTGGAATAACATGCTGATGAATAAGACCGCAATTGAATGTTGGAATATTCTAAAATATGAAATTGAGAGTATCATCGCTAAATTTGTTCCCTTCCGAAAACAAGGAAAACGGTGTAGAAAGAAACACTTGTCAAAAGAGGCTATTAGAAAAATAATGCTAAAACAAACTATGTGGAGGGTTTATAGGCGTACCAGAAAGGAAGAAGACTATGCAAATTACAAAGAGGCACTTAAGGCAGCTACAACTGAAATCAGACAATCTAAAAGAAGCTATGAGCAAAAACTGGCATGTAACATAAAAAATGACAGCAAGAGTTTTTATGCATATGTCAGGAGTAAACAAAACGTACAAGACAAGGTTGGACCTCTAGAAGACAGTGCTGGAAATATAATATCACAGAGGTTTTTAATGGCGGAAGACCTAAATGGTTACTTCAGTTCAGTGTTTACCAAAGAAGATATTAGTTCATTACCAGTTGCTGATGCTAAATTTCAGGGGGCTAAATCTGAATATTTAGGACCGTTAGTTGGTAGCTAAGAAAATAAAGGCAATGAAGGATAACAAATCACCGGGAGTGGATGGGATTCCTCCAAAATTACTAATGGAAACAGTAGATCAAATCAGTATACCACTTGCAAGAGTATTCAACTTGTCATTAAAAGAGGGAGTTGTTCCGTTTGAATGGAAAGAAGCAAACATCATACCATTATTTAAAAAGGGTTCGAGAAATAAGTCAGAGAATTACAGACCAGTGAGTTTAACGTCTGTGATTTGTAAATTATTAGAAAGGTTAATTAAAGACCATATGGTGGACTTCCTCGTTAAGCATAAATTATTAAATTCATCTCAACATGGATTCCTTAAAGCGAGGTCATGCTTACCAAATATGTTATGTTTTTTGGAAGAAATCACTAAGTGGATAGACGTGGGATCGCCAGTAGATATTATCTACTTAGATTTTCAGAAAGCTTTTGACAAAGTGCCACATCAAAGATTGCTACTTAAATTAAAAGCCCATGGTATCGGGGATAGCATAACTGACTGGATATAACAATGGTTTTGAGTGGGGTACCTCAAGGATCAGTATTAGGACCTATATTATTCTTAATTTATATCAATGACTTGGACGACAGTATAACAAGTAACGTACTGAAATTTGCGGATGACACAAAACTGTTTAGAAAGGTTAATACTGATGGTGATAAACATCATTTACAAAACGATCTAGGCAGATTAGTGAAATGGTCTGAGAAATGGCAGATGCTGTTCAATTTTGGGAAATGTAAATGCCTACATACAGGACATGGGAACTTGAATGTAAACTATAAAATGGGAGATACTGTTCTGGGTACTACTGTAAAAGAAAAGGACTTAGGAGTTACAATAAGCGCTGATATGAAAGTTTCAGAGCAGTGTGGTATTGCAGCTTCAAAGGGTAATCAAATTCTTGGATTGATTAGAAGAAACATAACATACAAGGGAAAAACGTTAATTATGCCTCTTTATAAAGCAATAGTTAGACCTCATTTAGAATACTGTATACAAGCATGGAGACCATATCGTAAGAAGGATATAGATACGCTTGAACGCATACAAAGGAGAGCAACTAAAATGATTCCAGAACTTAGAGACCTTAATTATGAAGAACGCCTGAAAGAATGTGGTTTAACAACTCTAGAGACAAGGAGGTTAAGAGGAGATCAGATTGAAGTTTTTAAGATATTGAATGGGTATGAAAATATTGATAGAAATATGTTTTTCTCACTCAAGAAGGATAGCAGAACTAGAGGACATGAGTTAAATTAGTAAAGGATCAATGTAGATTGGACATCAGGAAGAACTCCTTCTCACACAGGACAATAAATGAATGGAACAAATTGTCTACAGATTGTGTAACTGCTAGCAGCGTGAATATGTTTAAAAACAAGGTTGACACATATATCAGGAGGGCGGGTTATAAGTAGGCGAACATTGTTGGACTCTCGATAAGCCAATGGCTTCCTTGTCCACTTGCCATCTGGGCCTTTGGCTTGGATGGCAAATCTTGTTAAATCTTGTTAAATCTCTTGATTGATGCTGGTTTGCACAAATGATAAACTACACAGCCTTTACGTCTTTGTGCCTATATTCCGTAGCCATAGCACCTAACTGGTTGGCACATCTTGTTTCTAATACATACCATTAATCACGGTCCACAAAAGGTGGCAAAATTAGTGTAGGCCCTTAGGGTGTTGAAGCGAAATTAGGACCAGGCGTAACTGTAGAGGGTTACATCCCAAACATGCGCCGTCTGCCACTTACTGAATTTCGGGATTTAAACAGATACATTTCAGAAATTTCAGAAACTCTTTAAACTATGCACTTTTTTGAATTGGTGTTTAACATAGATAGGAGAACATTCAAAAATGGCCTCTCCACGGGCCCACTGTCAGACAATTTTGTAGAGTGACCCTTTAAATCGAGACCCCAACAATTTTACGAATGACTCGCCCACGTCAAATGTCTGTCAAATATGTATTTAGACATGTTGACACTTTTGGCATTCACACAATGATTCCGTTAGTGTCCTCAGTGGGAATGAATACTATATATATATATATATATATATATATATATATATATATATATATATATATATATATATATATAATATACACCATCAATAATACTATAAAGGTAAACAGGTACAGGTAAAAAAACACATACATATACACACATGATGAACAATAGAGGTACACGTAGTGAGAAAAAAATATATATATATATAAATATACATACATGATATGTAGTAAAATAGATATATAAGATAAGTCAGGATACAAAAATATATTTGTATAAAAGTACAAACATCATGAACTAAAAGCATACGATTGATCAACCCAATGTTTAATCAATGGATAATAAATAAACGTGTGAAGATAATTCACAAAAAGTATATTGTCGGATTTTTCCAACCGGCATAAACGGCTAAAAATTTATGAGCGAATACGTTCATTAAAGGATTTAACACAATTAGTAGCGAACATATGGCTTGCACTACAGCGGGGTGACAGGTTGTGTATACTTCTAAAACTGTTGTTGTAAGCGACAGTAATACCTTTCAGGCTCTGTTTTTTTTTTAATGACACCAAAGACTTGAGGTGTACACAGAACCACAGTATGAATTGAATAAAGTTGTTTTAATGGAATTGTTTCATAAGTAAAATTGTCTGGCTAAAGCATTTGCCTGAGCATAGATACATCTTTTCTGCCTGGCAATATCGTCATCATCAGTAAGATTATTGTTTATAATATGACCAAGGTATTTACATTTCTCAGTGTAAGATGAGAAATGTAAATACAGGATGAATATTTTCTTGTCCCTAGGTTTGTTGTCAATAACCATACATAAATATTTTTTGGCGCTGTACGTTATATTAAACATATTGCCATACTTGGCACAACAATCGGTGAGTTTTCTCAACCCCGCAACACTAGGTGAAAAAACACAAAGGTCATCGGCATACATCATATTATTCATTGTTGTTCCTGCATAAAGACAGCCAATCTGTAATTTATTCAAATTTACACTTAAGTCATCCATGTAAACGTTATAAAGATGTGGAGAAAGGATTCCACCCTGCTTAACACCGTTTGAAACGGTAAAAAATTATGTGAAGCTACAACACCATCTGACAGTGAATTTCCGGGTGTTGTACCAATAATAAAGAATGCGAACAATAAAAGAAGGACATCCCCGGTCAATTAGTTTGGTGAATAGCTTACTATGATTGACTTTGTCAAAGGCCTTAGAGGCATCCAGCATGGTAACATACATATATGAGCCATTCCCTACGTAGTGTCGAAAGAGTTCTTTTAATAAAATATATGAGCATTTCAGTTGAGAGATGCTTTTTAAATCCAAATTGGTTTACACATGTAGATAAAAAAGTAGAATCCCTGGATAATATCAAGGATTCAAATAATTTACTAGCAATTGTGGCTAGAGCAATGGGTCGGTAGTTGTTGTTATCAGGCAGGTCACACGCCTTATTTTAAATTATGGGGGCCATTGGTAGCCTATTTTGCAGCACTTGAAAAAACAAGTAACCTCTTTTGCCCGATGAATGGCAATGATGAGTTCCGCTCTTTCCAATTGACTCTATATGATGGGGATGTATCACGTAACTGTTAATCTGTAGGACAATTACAGTGACAAGCTATGGGTGATGCATTTTCAAATGTTAAAAACAATTACTGTAGAACAACATTGAGGTCAGTGTGTATGAGTGTGGCCATATTTTGTAGAGTCAATTAAATAAGGATATGGAAATTGCTGTAATCTGTTGAACTTAAAATTATAAAAACTGTGTTTGTTTGAAACATATACTACGTAATCCTCTGAAATATGCCTACTTTATATTTCGAAATTATTTTAGTGCGTAATTATTTGATATAATTATGTATTTTGAGCCCAATTGATTATAACATTGATGTATACACTCTGAAATGAGAAATACTAAGTATAAATTTTACACATCTTGCATTTCCCATTCAAATTTCATTGGATATTTTGTCATAATGATTATAGTGTCATGATTTTGTACGATATAGAAATGTTGCATACACACCGATTCAATATAATTCAATTCAAATTAAGGTCAATGATCTGGGGAAAGGTATTATATATGCCAGGTGTTAGCGAACAAGTCAGCAACACGTCATCATATACCAAAATACCAAAATAACAAATAACAAGCACCGGCAATAACTGACCGGTCCAGAATGTGTTAAACGGCAACGTAGATGGCAGTCCTGTCTGTTTGGCTCGAAAATCGGGTTTTTTATGTAAATAATTAATCAAATTTGCCTTTGTCAGTTGTGTACAGGCTTCCTAAATGTTCATTGTAATACAATTATATTACCTCAGTTAATGCGCTATATCATCATATGATGCGCGGTGGCTCTCCAATGGAGCGTCGGATTATCGATCGAGGGGACCAGAGTTAAAATAGGCACCTGCTGCGTTTCGAAACTTGGGCAATTTCGTTAACCCCTCTTTGCCTGTATCTTTCAGAAGAGACAATAACACCGTTGGTCCCTTCTGTATGGTTTAAAGGTAAAGGTACGTTCTTATATAGCGCGGTATTCGGTCCATAGGACTGCTCAAAGCGCTTTACACTTCACCCCCTGGCAGACCTGTTCATTCCAAGGCCATTTCAACTTCTTTGGGAAGTATTCAGCCAGGCTGCAATTGCTGCGCGAAGGTATTCGTTCACACACACACACACACACACACACACACACACACACACACACACACACACACACACATACACAAACACACACACACACACACACACACACACACACACACACACACACACACATATATATATATATATATATATATATATATATATATATATATATATATATATATATATATATATATATATATATATATATATATATATTCCATATGTCACAAGCTGGTATTTCTCCCTTCAGCGAAAGCAAAATCGAAAGCGTACGAATCCACCATCTAAATATGTCACCACGGAAAGAGCTACTAATTAATCATATCACATTGGATCCAAGTGAAGACAAAGATAAACGATTCAACTCCGTATTCAATAAGTCATCACAGTCATCGCTTAATTATTTTGCTCAGGTTTTTCACTTTTACTTCTGCATTACCGTTTGACACACGAGCAAATTAATCATGCCCTCACGATTTCTGGTCTTAGCATCGCATATGGCGTGTCATTACGTTCAATAAAACAGCTGCTGGACTTATATTGACAGCTATTTATTGTATGCTGATCCAGTTGAATCCTGTTCCAGCATTAGTTAAGCTAATTACCACCTAGTCATTAGGGGCTGTTGCATGACTGACAGGCGCCCACTTGAGTTCCACCCAAGCATCTGGCCAAATAGGTGGCACTTGGGGAGTTGGGTGTAGATGCATCGCCTAATTTTGGTGCTCGTCATACAACTGGCCTATGTTAACCCTAATTTATTATTTTTATGATAACCCATTATATGTTGGATTATTAGCCCAGCAATGAAAATACAGCAACATGACCTATGTTGTGAACAAATATACATTTAATAAATAACAATTGGACAGACAAATCGTGAAAACAACACGAAATACTTGGAGAACCGTTAATATAAATCTACTGTAAACACACTGGAGAAACAAAAACGTGAATGAGAATAAGGAGCTGCAACGTGTCGTCTGCTGTAGTCAAACTTGTGCGTTTCTGATAGTCAGCCCCTCATGAGTGATGTCTTCGCAGGTCGATCTATGTATAGCTCACAAGATGGTCCATTGTGTGTTGGTGGTTTCTTGTATTGTGTTTGCAGGTCTATGAGTGGTTAAACTGGGATAAAATAGAAAGTTCACATTTGCTAGAAGTGTTCAGTTTTCTGTTTGTTTCAAAATCTACCCTCTACTCTATGCTGGCATAACTGTGGTCGGCAGATTTTCGTGATTGCAATGAACAATCTTCCCTGTTTGCAGTTGGCAGTGTTATCTTTCTGCGGCGACTCCTTGTGACCACTGATTTAACTACTGATGCTGGTGTTGCTGAAGCTGGCCTTTTGTTTCATTTACCAGTTGTTGATTTTGGATCAACCTGACACTTCAGGTATCGATCTTCTGGCTGGTGATTTCTTTTTCAATCGAAGTAGTTCTGCATGCACTTAAACTTGGTATTACGGATATGCAGACGCACCGATGATCGACGTTTGTATTGTCTCTGGCATTCCACCTCATGCTGGATTTCCTTGTCAGCTCTAGCTACCTGTCCACCTCTCGTATTATTTATTATTATTATTATTATTATTATACATTTATAATGCGCCGTGTATCCGGGTTAAAACCTGCCCAAAGGCGCTAACAAGATAATGCTAAATAATTTTAAATAAATTTAAGAGCTAAAATAAAATGTGATTTTAATAATAATAGGACAATTTCAAACAAATGATGCAAATTTGCATTAGTTTATACGATACCATTTGAATTAACTTTAAACTTTGTTATATTGACACAACTGTCTTACTGAAAACCTAAATCGGGCAAAATTATGTTATTGCGTAGAATCTTGATAATGACGCTGTTTTGTTATTGACGCTTCAGGATAGCACCTAACCAAAATGTAATCCGTCACAGTCACACCGTGTTTTGAGGCCAGACTGTCCGCGGCCAGTTCAAGAGGCGAGCGAGTGTCGGATACGAGCGCGTATATTCTCGTTGTGAGGGCAGTTTATAGGTAGACGTCTTTGTTTCACTTTCGTGTTGGTCGCGATTTGGTGATACACTTTTGCAAATACTCGCAATAGGTCTACTGTAGGGGTAAAACCACAGTTGACCTTCCTGTTTACTGTTCACGAATGTAGGGCGTCTGAAATTGTGAACTGTGAACTTAATAAATTCATATTATGTGAAATGAGTGCCTTTGAGCATGAATGTTCACATGTTTGTTTATAAAAGCAACTGACTGTAAAACAGTGCGTTTTTAGAGTTTAACTGGCGGAAGGATTTATGAAAAATATTCTGCTATGGGCCACGTTGGCGCATGAATACATGGCTATTTTTGGTAAATATTGACGGGCATCGCACGTGGGGGCGTTTTAAAATAGCTGAATGTTTGTGATTTTATTAACGTTGGTGAGCATGTCAAAGAGACGGTGGCAGCTGCTGCAATTTTTTTCAGAATTTGTGATGGTCGGATTTTCTTATAATCAGTCAAAACGTTAACATGGACACCAATGCAATTTTGTACAGTGGTCTGACTCCAAATAGAGTGTCATGGCAAAGGAAGCACAAAACATGGTTGCGGATATTTGTAAAACGTGTACCGTAAGATTACAAGAAAAGGCTACATTGTGTGTCAATGGGCAGTGTCAATTGTGGACAGGGTGCAGAAAAGGGAAATTCAGTGACTATGGTGTGATTAATTACCGTTTGAGAATGTGGCTACACAACATATACTGTGCATCGTTTAAGCTATATGCTTGAACACAAAATGACACGTGTTGAACCTGGCTTAGATGCTAGTTATCTTTGTTATAACAGCCTTTGTCTTACAGCAAGTCATATCTAAATGGAGCCGCATTCAATTAAGCACATATTGTGTTAATCAAAATGTATGTCCTTTTTTTTCCTTTACCAGTTGCTGATTTTGGATCAAGCTGACACATCAGGTATCGATCTTCTGGATGCTGGATTTCCTTGACACTTCTCGTAATAGCACAATGTAGCATTAAATTCCCCGCTCCATGATTTACACGATCGATCGCTGAACACACTCGTCCATGTGCATTTCTACTGAATTTCTACAGACAATTCCATGTCGGCGGCAATTCGTGTATGAGCCAGAATAACAATCCAGTGTTGCTTCGATTATATTTGGCATCTTATTATTAGCATAATCACTAATTGTGCAGTATGCCGCGCGTACCTTGTAGCAAAATGAGAATATCCCAACAACCGTTGAATGTGTGAATGAAACAGGCTGTTCACATTGGTGTGGAACTATTGTTTTATTTCCAAATTGACCAAAAACAAACGTCAATTTCACAGTGCTATGCAATATCTTAACGTCATTACCGTCAACCCAGAGAAGCAAATGTTTGATAGTTTTGTTCTAATAAAACAATTATCCAATTTTTATTGTTAATTTCCATTGTTATGCAGTGTTTTACAAACGTGCATGAAAACATATAAATCGTTTCAATTAAACATTATATAAAATCTACACTCGAAAGATTGCAAACTCTTTAACGTTGTATGCTTAGCAATATTATCATACTAACAAAATACAATTTCAATAAATCATGACACTTTAAAACAGACGATGCAACGATCAACAAAAGGACGGGACACACACAAAATACTTTGCGGAAATGGTTACGTCACGTGGTTGCCTCATTGTTGTATATCGTTCTTTTCGAGATTTGAACTCAACTGGGACACAAATATTTGGATGGCAGCATCGAAAAGCAGCTGTTTGGTTGCTACACACAAACACAGGTTTGTACGTTTTTGGCCGCTGTGCCCGGGGCAGTTTTACAACTAGTTATGCTCTAGTCTGAAACTGTTCTTTTCTTAGTTTAAATTTAATATTACATATTAAAATTCAAGATAAAACAATATCATACGGACAGAGCACGTCTTTCTTACGGGCATTTTGCTGGTATGAAATGTACCGGCCACATAGTCATCGCCACTAATGGGAAAAACAATATTGAGTAGGTCAGTTAGGTGCAGTAGAGACGGTGGAATGACACGTCGTGTCGACTCGGGGAATAGACGCTACCCGGAAATAGCCTAATATAAAAGCGAAATCGCGTGATATTTTCGGCAGAAGTACAACGCGTAACTACCGCGAATCGGTTGCCATGCGCTGAGACAATCGCGTATCCAACCAACACATGCTCAGTTGCTTTCGCATCCTGATGTCAATCTTTCCGACTTTATAATTTGAAGTACAAATTGTTCTATCGTCGCCGTCGACAATACACACACGCACGCACGCACGCACGCACGGACGCACGCACACACACACACAATCGCATTGTCTTTATACACGTCCGGCGTCTAACGATCAAAAACATGACATTCCGGGTAACGACGACTCCTCCCAGTGCTATCAGACAAACCTATCGGCCGCGACCTCAGCCGCCGCTCATTGGTGATCCTCATGCGAAAAAGAAGTAGGTACGGCCGGTTGAAACATAAGATGAACCGAATGAGGCTGATGCCACCGGCATTGTGCGAGTGATGCGGCGCTGAAAAGCAGACCGCACACCACGTCACCAGTGAGTGTCCGCTGTACCCGTACCGGCCGGGCTGGACCAAACTGCTTGTGCATGGCTTTTGGGATCACACACATGTGTGATACATCGCCAAAGAATTTATGTCATACGCAGAAGAAGAAGAATGTCATATACATCTTTATATTTTCGTCACTCTGCATAACCTGCCCATGCCATCGCTCCGCACACATATTTCCCCCCAACGCCCGTAACTCCAAACAACCGTCTTCTTTTAGCTCTGCTCATTCTCTGTCCTTGTTTCACAATGCCCCAGTTATCTACTTCTTGCTTAGTTCGTAGAATTCTGCAGTCTTTCGACAGGCATAGTGTATTTTGTACCGTTAGGTCTAATCTTGCTTATCCGACTCTCGCTCGCTTTCACGAACTCGCTGAGAATAGAGTCTGGCTTCGAAATCATGCTTTGACTGTTACCGGCTCCATTTTGTATACGTTTTGCCATATTGTGCAAGCAGCCAATCAGCGTCATTATTGAGATTCTAGACTATACAATTATTTTTCATGATTTAGCTTTTCGGTGTGACAATTGTGTCAGTATAATCAACGGATCAAGTTGATTGGAATTACATCGTATAAACTAATAAAGGTTGATGATATGTGTGACAAAACGGTGGCGCACATCTGGATAATCGAGGAAACCTTTGGTACAGCCACAACGTTAGTTATGGGGGCATACCTATTCTGTACGGACTTTGGACAAGGGCAATCGCATGATTGTTGTTACGTGACAGAGAAGAGGTAAGATGGAGACTGCAAATCGTCGGCAACGCAGTAGTATCACTAATGTGAAAGAATGAAGCAATAAATAAAACAACAACATGGAGACTTATCAACACATCAGTTTGTCCTATTGCCACTCTTGGATCAGAATGATCGGCTGTCAAATAAAATGATGGAGACAGAATAAACGGTTTGGAAATGTGGCCTGAAAGGCGGCTACTTATGATCAGTTGGATGCAGATGAAAATCAACGAATGAGTTGTGAGTGAACTGAAAGATCCAAAAAGGCTAGTCGATCAAATTTACATAAGTAAACTGACATTTTTCTAAGTAGAGATGATCAGGCGAAATAATTACTAGCCGGGAAGTTAAACGGAGAGAATTAGGTTAAGCAAAATCCAAATTGGGACAATTGATAGATAAGGCAGTTGAAGCGGCTCAACGAGCTGGAGACGTAAGGTTCGAATGGCCACGCATCCTTACAATACATTGATTACCAACATAATTTATTTTCATTAGCTGGCTAACTAACTTATGTGAGGGAGTGCGTGAGTGTGTGTGTGTGTGTTTGTGTGCGTGCGTACTTGCGTGCGTGTTTAAGGGCCTGTTCGTTTACATATGCACATGAAAATGTTATTTCGAGTAACGTTCGTTGGTCTTTGGTGGCTTGCCAGTGAAATCTCCTGCAATGCTTGTTATTTGCGAACGACATCTCTGATTGTGGCTCCTCATAACGTTGCCTGACAAGCGAACTGGCTGATCGGTTCACATGACCACTGCAACCAGCCTATCACTGCAAAGGGGAGGGCAACGTCAGTAGGCTGTTATTAAACGATGTAAATCTAATCACTAGAGTTGCTGCCTTCGTGGATGATGGGCGTGTTCCGTTCACCGTGAGAAAGGTAAGTGCTAGCGCACGCGTACATAAAAACAACTTTATTTATATGGGCCCATATGGAATGTGTTTTTTTAGACTTTACTCATATTATTGGATAGTGGTGATTCTGAGTTGTGAGGATCATTTCAGTGGACACGCGTTTCTTTTGGTGCTGCAGGTGATTTGGTCAACCCTCGAATAATTTACCTGTGGTTTTAGTGTGTGCACATTAATTATTTTTGCATAACGCAGAACAGTATTATATTAAAGAAGTATCCTCAGTGAGAATGAGCATTAGATAACTATCTAAACAAAATTACAACGTTCTTTATTAAGATGTGTCTTCTAGTTATGCAACCATTCTATACTTTTAAAAGTGTTTCTTCATAACAATTCGATCATAAAAACACACTTCTATGCAGACTTAATGTCTCAGTACCAAGTGCTGCCAATGCTCATTGTATTTGCGGCGGCGTTTCTCTGAGTTATATTATCTACTTTGTTGGTCTCCGTTGTATTCTCTCCAGCTTGTCTATATCCGTATTACTAAGTGACCTGATATTTCCCCATCACATCTTCCCTAATAAACACTGACCTGATATTCCTGGTTAGATATTCTGCCTGATATTTTTGCTGATAGGTTTTCACATTTCAGTTATAACTATATTACGTGCGTTGTCGTCGAACATACATGTGACATCTTTCGAAGTTTTACCATGAGATCAGGTCACGATTAACCCACTGTTCCACAAACATCGCAAGGAAACACAGTATACACTCTGATTCATGACTTCGTAGTGTCTTGGCTACTATATACTGGGTTGTCAAACGCAGCTGTTTCTTCCATTTGTTGAAATCGATGTGAAATATTAAATACAACCAAAGACACATTTTGAGGACCGTTCCTGTTTGTCCTCGAGAAAGAATTGTTGCACCGCATGTTCGCAACTAAAATTGCTATTTGTTTATGCTACTAGGCAACATTTGTATCCCACGTTAGCTCGGGTGGTTTCATGGCAACTCCCCCGAAATAACTAGCGATAATTTCAAAATCGTTGTGTACACGTTGGCCTATACACATTGACACGTTTGATTAACATATAATTGCGACGTTACTTTTTACAATTTTAAAATGTCACTTCACGTGTTTTAACGTTTTAAAGTTATTGTTTAAACTATTTTTGACCGATGACTAGAAGGTGATATCAACGAATGGAAGGAAACAGTTGACGAAGAGTCGATGGGCTGAGAGTGGAAGGTAGAAGGAGAAGAGAAAGACCGCAACTGCGATGAGAGGACAGGGTGAAGATAAATTTGGCGGGAGTGGGGGGAGAATGGAGGAAGACGGCGAATGGCAGGTGGAGTGGAGACGGTTGGTGGAGCGGCAGTGAAGCTAGAACAGTGACGGAAGAAGAAGGAAAACAAAAATAAAATCGATGAAGGGTAACGATGCCAGTTCCACCCCGGACTTCAGTGTGAAAGAGGAGAGCAACGTTAACCTATATTTCATACAGCAATATTTAACATATTGTGAATTGTCAAATAAATACATGTACGATAGTTTTAAGTTTTGTAAAAGCGCGGTGTATAAAACATGCCCAGCGTTGCATAGGAGAAAAATCAGCTACTGCGAGAGAGCTTATGACTTCTTGCACTACCCAGTAAAGTTTTTTTAGGGCAATACCCATGACGTGAACAACTTCACGTAACTTGGAACATTCCGAGAGAACACGCGTAGCAATGGTAACAATTGTACGTAACTACGAACTCCAGTTGTTTTGAGTTACGTAATCTACGTCACGCATTATTATGTTGTTGACCTCTTCGTTGATTACATGGCTTTTGTATGAGATGAAAAGGATCTTTCGATAGAACCTAATTTCCATGTTATAAGAGTCCATGTTTCGCATGCATATATAAATATTAACATAGCATGTGATCGTATATGTCTTTATCTTTCCATATAGGTCTCAGTATTGTCGGCGTTGCTGTTGTCTTGACAATCCTTGATTTCAGGTTTGAATCCCCCGTCCGTGAAATCTGAACCCAGGTAAATGAATTTGGACACCGTTTCTAATCTTTGTCCCCTCACGTTGATCTTCTTGTTGACGCCATTGATGTTGTTGGTCATTAGCTTGGTTGTATCACCAGTAATTTCCATTCCGTAGGACGCAGATGTTTTGTCGAGACGGCTCAATAGGATTACTAGTTCCTGTTCATCCCCTGCTAAGCCATAGATATGTTCTGCAAAACGTAATGTTGCTGTCCTACCTGCCATGCTGACTGTGGCTACGTGATCAAGGGCATCAGTCATGATCCTCTCCAGAAATATGTTAAATATAGTAGGTGAGACAGCCCTGAAAATCGGATAACCTAGACTACATGTGACGTATTAAGGGAGGCCGGTATACACGTATCCAACGTAAAGTCTCGATCAAACGTTCTGTTTTGACAGAAAGAGGTCTAAAAATGTTGTAAACAACTGCCAAAATACTTGTTGAGATGAGTTGAGTTGAGTTGAGATAGGACTCAAACAGCATGGCCATATCAAATTGGTAATATATAGGAATATTTGTATGTAACTACATGCTATGACACTCATGACGTAGGGATAGCTAACAGAAAGACGCAGTCTATGAAATTAAGATGGCGTGACATTCTTCATTGTAGTCTTAGTAACTCGTATAGGTGCATAGGCCGAAAACTATGACTGTTGTTTTCCTTTAAGCTTACAAGGTAGGTAGGTAAAGTCATCCCCCAGGCATTACGCCTTAGGAAGCCATGAAGGCTTATATGGCCAGTGCTTAAACCTGGTTTCTGTAGTGCGAAGCAACTTAGAGTGCAGTTATACTGACTCTCCTGGACGGGACACTAGTCCATCGCAGGTACCTTCCAAACAGTGTTTGTACTCATTTGCAGCTGAGTAGACTGAGGCAAAGTAGGGTAAACGAAATTGCGTAAGCTTCGAAAACGAACCGTGCCCAGTGTGGGTGTTGAACTCACAACCCTCGAATTTAGAGTCCAACACCTTAACCACTAGGCCACGGCTGCCCCCGTTAAGCTTACAAACCCGGTATTATTAACATAACAGAAGTAGCGAGAATTGAACATATATTTTGAATAGTTTGAAATACATCATGGCATGTTCATAATTGTTTACGTCTTCTTTTCAGATGGATATAACGACGACGCCTCAATTGACATCACATGCGTGCAGGTTTGTCTAGGAAAATCTTGACACCCCAGTGAGGCTTCTAAATACGGAATGCTAATTCACGGAATATTAAAACGGAAATTGTTAGTAAATACATTGCTTGTCAGTGTACTGATAGCACGAACGCATAACAAACATGGCAACGAGTGGAAATGAGAGCGACTATCCGGGGGAACTGAACATTTCTGAAATACAACACCCAGGAATAAACGTCAACGGTACGAGCAGCCCATTGCCGAACATACGTATGCCGAATGCCTACCTCAAGATTGCGTATGGTTCGGTTTCTGTTCTTGGCATTCTTGGAAACTTAATCGTGATCGTCGTCATTGCGAAGAGTACAACAATGCGTAAAATATTGACTAACATTCTAATATTGAATCAAAGTTGCATCGACTTGATGGCAGCGGTCTGTATCATGCTAACGACAAGTAGGACGTCGGTCGCGCACGATTTATCAGGAATTGTGGGCGAAATCTACTGCAGATTTTGGCTCAGTGACCTTCCACTGTGGAGCTTTCTAATATCGTCATCGTATTCACTAATCATGTTGACCGTTGAACGTTACGTGGCCGTTGTGCATCCAATATTCCATCATAACTCTGTTTCGAAGCGAACAGTCCTAATAATGGCCGCCGCATCTTGGTTTCCTGGACTGATAGACATGCTTGCCCTGCTCGTGCCAACTTCCGGTGTCATTGACGGTCGCTGTTACGTCATGACTCTCTTTGCCAGTCCCTGGTGGCAGAAGTTCTGTGGCGTAGCGCTGTTCATAACGCAGTACCTCATTCCGATCACAGTGTTCTTAACTTGCTACAGTAGGATCTTTCTATTCCTACGGAGCCGTGTATCTCCTCAAGGACAAACCAGTGGCAACGAGGTAGCTGTCCAGAAGGCGCGTGCCTCACGCAAAGTTTTAAAGATGTTAGTGATCATCGTCGTGTGTTATATCCTATGTAACTCGTGGAACCAATTTACGTTTCTCGCGTTTAATTTCGGCTACGCCATCGACTTCACCAGTGGGTATTACAACTTTACCGTTATCGCGATATTCTTGAACTGTTGCGCCAACCCGTTCATCTACGCACTGAAGTACGAGATATTCCAAAAAGAGTTTAGAAAGCTATTCTTCACATGCGGAGCACCTGTAAACAGCGAAACTTCTACTTGACCGGTGGCAATTTCAGAAGATTGAAACCAGGCATGTTTTAGTAATGCATGCAAACAAACGGTTTTCGGGTGATTTGGATGTGGGAAATCCAAAAAGTGATGTTGGCAAATTGTGGGATTGGTCCTTGACTTCCCAATAAAAAATATGGTGCCCGATTAGTCCACGATGTAGTTAATTAATTAGTTAAAGTAATAATTATCTCTTAACAAGGATTTTATGGTGCTTTGGGTGTGCTGCATCCAAAAAAGTTATGTCGTTGACCCTCTAAAATACAGAACAACTATATCACTACCGATTTGTCCACGAAACCTACAAACACCCTTTTAGTTAATATAATAATGCTATATAAACAGCGGTTTTATGGTGTCTTAGATGTGCAAAATAGACGCACACCCTTCCATTTCAGTTTGGTAACATCACTTTTGGATTCGTCACACCCAGATTACCCTAAAATCGTTTGTTGGCATGTTTTAAAGCTTAAACCACGAAATAAACAAGCACCCTTATAATTAGAAGAATACTGATTTCTTAATCTCTTACAAACGGTGCTATGGGTGCACTGAATTCGCAAATTGATGTTGAGGCTAATTGTGGAAGGAATTCTTGACCTCCTAAATTAAGAAAAAAATGGTCCCCGATTAGCCTACGAAATAGACAAACATCCTTCTACTTCATTTTGACAAAATCACTTTTTGGATTCAGCACATCCAGATCACCATAAAACCGTTTGTTAGCTTTACTTAAAAATTACCTACACGATCCATCGTAAGATGCATATTTGGATGTTGGCACCAGTCTATTCACGATGTTGTTGCACCGTTCTGTAATTGGCAGGTGAACGTATTCACGTTGGATTTCATTGTGAAAATATCGAGTACGTTGTACTTTGATATTTGAATATATTTATGCAGGAAGGACTATGCTAATCTAGTTTAAACTATGTGCACTGATGTTATGTTATGGGTGTCGTTGTTTGAAGAGCATTACCAGCATGCTCTCTATGGTCAGTAGAGTGTGAGCAAATATTCCCATCATACGTATAACGTGCGATGGTTCTACTTCGCAGGACATGCACGATGTTGTTTTGTTGATGTCCCTGATTACGTAATAAAGTAGCGCCGTTCATCAGGAAACAATGCATTCGAAGATTAATTACTTAGGCAAATCATAATACACACACACACACACACACACACACACACACACACACACACACACACACACACACACACACACACACACACACACACACACACACACACACACACACACACACACACACACACACACACACACACAAACACATTTTCAAATCTCGGTGCGTGTACTAGGTGTAGACATGAGTTGTGCGTTCGACAGGGGAGATAAGTTGATAAGTCTTTCCACTAATGGTAAAGCCCATTGAGTATATAGGCAACTATAGCGCCTCTATTGACTGAATCTGCATTTGGTAAACTCATAAATACACTGAAAGAGGGAGTCCAAGGAGCCGGCAAAAGCTAAATTTTAGGCATCTAAGTTATCAGTCAGGGTGGTCATATGGCCGTCTGATGAACACAAAGAAGACCGACAAATAAAACACATTACATCTACGTATGCGAGAAATGACTTTCCGGACAACTGCGTGCGGCCCAGCAGTAGATAAGAGGGGGATGCATATCTTACAAGTTAATACGTGTTTTTGCTACGACGATGTTATTGCTCGACTTGCCAGCATTTAACGGTACTGTTTAGTCAAATGTATGCACTTCCTTGAAGAGGAATGCTTGCTAAAGCATTACGAAATTTTGCAACCCATCTTCACCAGTTGGTTAGATCAACATAAATGTAAACATGGCTAGGTAACTAAATATTTGTTTCTTCAAAACATATAAGGCAGTCCAATTGTCTAGCGTACAACGCAACTATTCAATTACATAATTATTACATGCTAAAGTTGATAACTCTAAGCATATTGCGCTAAGAAGCTCAAAATAATTTAAGAAAATATGGCTGCAGTTATAACATACCTGCTATGCTGACATTGACTGGAAAACACACACACACACACACACACACACACACACACACACACACACACACACACACACACACACACACACACACACACCCTCCCCCCTTCTTGAACGACTATGAAGTGACTACGACTAAATGCTACTCTTTGGTGATAGGCGCAACATAATTAGTTCATACATATACGATTTGCAGGCAACACGAAGGCATATAGATATACCACAAAACGTTGGCAGTTCCCTTCGCAGCACAGTATGTTTAACGTAATTAACGTTAGACATTTTATTATGCGTGCCATTGTGGATTCTTTCGCAATGTAGTGCGGAGCACACATGTAAATAGTCCACATTCACGGTTAATCCGCACAATAGACAATTAGTAGTACACAAGCACAATAGCAAATACAATTGGAACGGTCCAGTAGAATTTTTTTTTATTATGGTGTGATCTTTCCCTAAGGAATCTCTGAATATCTTTTATACGGAGGCACGCACGCACGCACGCACGCATGCACGCACGCTCGCACGCACGCTCGCATACACTTGGACGACGATATAAGATTAGAATAGTGTCATTATTGTTCTATAGGGGTCTAAGCGTAATGTTAGTACGAGTTTCATCCGATAGGGGCAGTCGCTTGAATCAGTATAATATATTAAAGGTCGCACCTTCATCTTCGTCGCTTCTTACAGCCACCCCTTCCCCCACCCCCAATGGGCTGGAATTCCATGGCTCCCAGCTTGCGCATTGGTCTTGACGCGCTTGCCACCCATTCTAGTATTTGAAAAACACGTTTAACATAAGTGTTCAGCATAACACATATGAGGAATGACCATATGTACCCAGAATCTGGGTGCATATATAATGTCAGCCACAACATAACGACACTGATTCTAGGATATGGTGTGTGCAATAAACGGTGGCTCCACATCCCAAACCTTGGATAATCGAAGTTAACGCTCTGGTATTCGCGATATGACATCTCTCCAGTGCGTCAACTGATGAATTACAGGCATTTTAGAAATAATGTATTATAATTCGTAAATGCATGACATAAATTGAAATAATAATTAATTCAACGACACTGAAAATTATACAATTAAAACAATAATGGGTAAATATTGCATTTGCATTAGCTTTGAAAACGAACGCTACTCAATATTGGAAGACAGAATTTTCCTTAGTTCACAATGACATTATTACAAAGGAGGCGTAGACCTAACGCAGTTACCTACAAACGTAGTGTTGATATTGTAGCCATTTCAACAGGTTATAGCTCATGTTTGCAAATGCTTAGCAAGTAGATATGATAGTTTTTTCACCAGCAATTAATTATCGTACATCGGTGCTATAACGTCTCATGTTTCTGCTAACCTAGATCGCCATGCTACGACTTATCTTCAGCGATGTGCGTTTTCTACCCTAGCGACAAACGTTACCTACCGAAATACGTTTCGTTTGTCGTTTCGAATCCGCAATTTCGACACAGTTCGATTATGATGTCAAGTCGTTTGTACTGGCTGTTCACTGCATTCATCCATTTACAATTATTATTTCTGTATTCCCCCTAGCATCGATTGCCAGGTGGTACAATTCCAGTTTAAAACTGGACTCACGGTGTATCCAACTGCACAATAAACAACGTTTAGAACATTTTAATGTCATATTTGTTTCCGCTTACCAATCACAATTCCGCATTGCTTCATGTATGTTTCATTTGGAATAATTTTTAATTATAGTGGCTTGATGGGAAGACGTGGATATTCAATGCACACGTGAAACAGCACTGATGTATGGGAGTCCAACAATCCCTTTGAGCAGAATTCTGTATATTTGGGAGGATGTCTAGTGTTTGGGGATTGTATCATAATCAATAATGATGCTAGAACGAAAGCATTAATACACAAAGCCGACTGTTGATCAGAAACAACATCACAGAACGATGAATGTTTACATACAGTACATAATCACGGTACCACGGTAACCAACACGAGAACATTGATGGTAGAAAGGGGTGGACGGTGGGAGGAAAAACGTTCAACGTTTTGTTCCCAGAAAACACGACTAGCGTCAGCGAGGTTTGCAACACAAAGGGACAGGGGTTAACTTGTCACTTGACCTTTTTGGACTAAAGCCATTTCGCGTACTGCGGACTGTTTCTCGTGTTGTGGACCGCAACAATTATAGCGAAGTAAATTCTCGCTTCAACATATAATTACTGCCAAATATGTATTATCGATTTCAAATGAACATTTGCGGAGTGGTATAAAGAAAAGGTTGGCTAGGCAATGTGATTGTTGTTGACGACTGGTTACGTCATTGTTATAAAGATATGTCTTCACTCTTTAGTTAATATATGTTTATTAACAACATCGACATGACAACACATACATTGAGCCTCCGCTCTGGCGTCTGCACAGACAGTCATGACGCAACCTAAAACGCACAGTGTATGGGACGCTGCTTGAACATTCAACTTATGATGTGCTATCATGACAATTGCAATAGACAATTGAGTAACGTAACAAAGTTTCAAACAAAAACGAGCGTAATTGTGTTTCTTGACACATTTTAAGTACAGACACTATCGATTCCAGTTTACAATGGCGCCGTCTAGCGACCGTATACGAAAGCGCTCATAGTACAATGTCTGCCATTTGCTAACACAGCAATTGACAAATCTGCGAGGGGTTCTGGTGTAACTAGCGGCGAGGATGGGCAGCATTGATTTTTTTAGTTTGTGCGCTCCCTGTCAGAAGCGCCTGTCATATAACATCTGCCACAACTTGAGTATAAATTCAAAATAGACAGTTGAAGAATGATATAAACGATTAGTAGGCAGGATAATGCATTGTTATTTACGACGTTTGACGTCTTAATATTTGTGCACGTGAGTGAAGTAAAATGAGTTTCATATATAAACGGATGCTATTGTGTTGACATTGGGAGATGTCTTGATGAACTCTAAGAGCTTAGTAGTGCAAAGGGGGCGGCAGTATTCGCGGACAAACTTTCAGCAGCAGTAGATAGCGACTTGGGTACAATGACAAATATTTTTGGAAGTAAACATTCTTTAAACTAGAAGAGCAGGGGGGTTACCTAGAGGTGTCTCAAGCAGAACAAGAGACCACTAGCACAGATAAACCAATATCAAATCATCCGAAAAACATCTCTGAAAAAGGTTATAGATGCGTATGTTTAAATGCAAGGAGCATAGTAAATAAGAAAAACGAATTAAACATTATGGTAGAAGATATTGACCCTCACATAATTGGTATAACTGAATCATGGGCCAACATAGATATAACAGATGCTGAATTAGGACTGACAGGATACGTAATGTTTAGGAAAGATCGAATAGGAAGAAGGGGCGGGGGAGTTATTTTATATGTTAAAGAATCTATTCAGGCTTATGAAATAAAACTAGAAAGGGAAGCAGATTGCGATGAAGCTGTTTGGTGCAAAATTGTTTCAGGAAATTCAAAATTAACTGTTGGATTAGTTTACCGAAGTCCAAACATAAACGAAGAGGACAACACAAAAATAAAAAACGCTATAAAGGAAGTTAGTAAAGGGGAATGTATCATAATGGGAGATTTTAACCATGGACACATACAATGGAATTCTCTAGAGAGCACAGGGATTGAGGATCAACAATTTCTATGTTTAATCCAGGATAGCTTTCTTACTCAGCACGTACTAGAACCAACCAGGGGAGAAAATGTATTAGATATAGTTTTGTCATCACAAAAAGAATTAGTGGACAATGTAAAAATAGTTGAACCATTGGGTAATAGTGACCATAATCAAATACATTTTGACATCAATGTAAAATCAGAAAGTAAAAATAAGAAAACGTACAAGAGAAACTTCCACAAAGGTAACTACAAAGATATGAGAAAATACTTAGCACAGCTAGATTGGAATAACATGCTGATGAATAAGACTGCAATTGAATGTTGGAATATTCTAAAATATGAAATTGAGAGTATCATTGATAAATTTGTTCCCTTCCGAAAACAAGGAAAACGGTGTAGAAAGAAACACTTGTCAAAAGAGGCAATTAGAAAAATAATGCTAAAACAAACTATGTGGAGGGTTTATAGGCGTACCAGAAAGGAAGAAGACTATGCAAAATACAAAGAGGCACTTAAGGCAGCTACAACTGAAATCAGACAATCTAAAAGAAGCTATGAGCAAAAACTGGCATGTAACATAAAAACTGACAGCAAGAGTTTTTATGCATATGTCAGGAGTAAACAAAACGTACAAGACAAGGTTGGACCTCTAGAAGACAGTGCTGGAAATATAATATCACAGGGGTTTTTAATGGCGGAAGACCTAAATGATTACTTCAGTTCAGTGTTTACAAAAGAAGATATTAGTTCATTACCAGTTGCTGATGCTAAATTTCAGGGGACTAAATCTGACTATTTAGGACCGTTAGTTGTAACTCCAGAATTGGTAGCTAGGAAAATAAAGGCAATGAAGGATAACAAATCACCGGGAGTGGATGGGATTCCTCCAAAATTACTAATGGAAACAGTAGATCAAATCAGTATACCACTTGCAAGAGTATTCAACTTGTCATTAAAAGAGGGAGTTGTTCCGTTTGAATGGAAAGAAGCAAACATCATACCATTATTTAAAAAGGGTTCGAGAAATAAGTCAGAGAATTACAGACCAGTGAGTTTAACGTCAGTGATTTGTAAATTATTAGAAAGGTTAATTAAAGACCACATGGTGGACTTCCTCGTTAAGCATAAATTATTAAATTCATCTCAACATGGATTCCTTAAAGCGAGGTCATGCTTAACAAATGTGTTATGTTTTTGGAAGAAATCACTAAGTGGATAGACGAGGATCGCCAGTAGATATTATCTACTTAGATTTTCAGAAAGCTTTTGACAAAGTGCCACATCAAAGATTGCTACTTAAATTAAAAGCCCATGGTATCGGGGATAGCATAACTGACTGGATAGAACAATGGCTGACTGACAGAAGACAACGAGTTGTAGTAGATGGCGAAGTTTCAAATTGGAAATCGGTTTTGAGTGGGGTACCTCAAGGATCAGTATTAGGACCTATATTATTCTTAATTTATATCAATGACTTGGACGACAGTATAACAAGTAACGTACTGAAATTTGCGGACGACACAAAACTGTTTAGAAAGGTTAATACTGATGGTGATAAACAGCATTTACAAAACGATCTAGACAGATTAGTGAAATGGTCTGAGAAATGGCAGATGCTGTTCAATTTTGGGAAATGTAAATGCCTACATACAGGACATGGGAACTTGAATGTAAACTATAAAATGGGAGCTACTGTTCTTGGTACTACTGTAAAGAAAAGGACTTAGGAGTTACAATAAGCGCTGATATGAAAGTTTCAGAGCAGTGTGGTATTGCAGCTTCAAAGGGTAATCAAATTCTTGGATTGATTAGAAGAAACATAACATACAAGGGAAAAAAGTTAATTATACCTCTTTATAAAGCAATAGTTAGACCCCATTTAGAATACTGTATACAAGCATGGAGACCATATCGTAAGAAGGATATAGATACGCTTGAACGCATACAAAGGAGAGCAACTAAAATGATTCCAGAACTTAGAGACCTTAGTTATGAAGAACGCCTGAAAGAATGTGGTTTAACAACTCTAGAGACAAGGAGGTTAAGAGGAGATCAGATTGAAGTTTTTAAGATATTGAATGGGTATGAAAATATTGATAGAAATATGTTTTTCTCACTCAAGAAGGATAGCAGAACTAGAGGACATGAGGTAAAATTAGTAAAGGATCAATGTAGATTGGACATCAGGAAGCACTCGTTCTCACAGAGGACAGTAAATGAATGGAACAAACTGTCTACAGATTGTGTAACTGCTAGCAGCGTGAATATGTTTAAAAACAAGTTTGACACATATATCAGGAGGGCGGGTTATAAGTAGGTGAACATTGTTGGACTCTCGATAAGCCAATGGCTTCCTTGTCCACTTGCCATCTGGGCCTTTGGCTTGGATGGCAAATCTTGTTAAATCTTGTTAAATCTTGTTAAAAAAAATAAATATGTGCATAATCTGAACATCAACTACAAGGCAGTGGTGAAATTGTGAGTGACGCCACTGGTGGGGAGTTTGACCCATTCACAATAGTACCGAACTAACTGCGGTCATACGCAATCCAGTAGTTACGTCCATGACATTGCATAATGGTGCCAAATAGCGAACGTTAACGTTGACAACCATAATTCAATGGCGTCACATAGCTAGTGTCAAAATAATTAATTTCTCCAACGCGGGCGCCTGCACGTAAAGGTCATGTTGCACAGTCCCGGTGATGTTCGCTATGTACTTGTTTTACTGTATGTGCAAATCGTTATGTAGGCGAAATCTGTGACTAACATTTCATATTCATTAAGTAAAGGTTACTCCAACCGTAGGCACACTGTTGAAAATATATCATGACAACGTGGAATATTATTCGCCTAGAATGGTCAATGATGTAATATAAATAGGTAAACACACATAATATTCACGCCAGACCATGTTTACATTAAACAAACGTTAAATAAGCCGTTTACAAAGTTCTAGTTATGCTGACAAAATGACGACGTGTGTGCTAAAAGTCATGGAAAATGCATACATAATTAAACCTACAGTCAAGAGAAAGAGAACTTTCTTTCTGTGTGTACTGCACAGACAAGCCAACATTCTTATCTTCACAAACCCTGGTTGAAAAGGAAGCAACATCCAGGCAACTGGCAAGCAGGGCATGCTTCATTGGCATATCTGCAGTGCAATCTGAAATAGTTTATGCTCCCCCTCCACCTCCGCCTCCCCCTCCACCCGCGCCTCCCCCCCCCTAACTATAGAATAACTAAAATAGCTGTAGCTGAACTAGTTTGAAAGTCAGCCTTAATGCTATTATGTTGAGATAAACCACTGCTGCCGACATGCTATGCATTGTTAAAGGGAAGCAAAAAGCATTTTTTAAAGGCTATTCGCCTAAAAACAAACCTTTTCCAACGCCATTGGTTTACTCAGAACGTGTTCTGAAAGTGGACGATTCTGGTCAGCTTTAAGACTTTCCGGTTGCAGACATGTTATCATGACCGCTGCGTTCTTTACCTGCCAAACTTCCGTTGCGTCATACTGTGCCATAGGTTTTAATGCCATGAAAGAAACAATGGATACTGTGTACGCTTCCATTAAGTTTTAAAAGCTAGACTTGCAATATTTCATTATGCGCACCATACGTATGCGCCAATTATACAAACATTTTTCTTTCCCTCTGGACAAACCAGAATTAAAGTAACATATCCACAAATGGCACAATTGCGGCCGGACATACCCTCGCCATTTGCATCGATTCACTTCGAAGAAACGTGTTCGAATTGGATTTTCACTGAGGTAATGGCGACAACATTTCAGCAACATCTGCCGAACTGTCAGTGTTGCAGTGTCAGTGTCGATCGAGCGCACCGAACTCGCGAGAAGTTAGTGTTCACGCACCAGGCATCACGAGAATCTACTGCGTTTTAATTTGAAGCGAAAACAGCACAGCCAAATTTATTGGTAAATATATTACAAGAATGTTTACAAATATATAGGTTTTCATTTCGCGTCTTTTCGGGGCTGGAAACAAAGGCAGGTGAGGGAAATTCCAGTTGAACAATAATATATTTATGTTTCCTGTGGTGTCGAATGCGTAGAGAGATGCTGGTCAATTTTCAAGTGTGGCTGCTGTTCGTTTGATGTAGGAATAAGGTAAAGGCGGATACATACGTAAAGGTTGGTAAAGGGCATATTTTAATGTTAGGTTGTATGCATCACAAGTACACCAGTAAACATAATCATTGTACATACAAGTCGACTATAAGCAGTTATTGATGTACCCAATAAAACAACAGTGTATGCACACAACCAGTCAAACTGGTAATCACCATAATACAACAAAGTTGAGGGACTACCTGCCACAACTATAAATTATAAAGTTGGTCGAAATTAAGAAACTACTGGTCGCTTCCTTGTTATATAGTCTCACCTGGTTGTTTCCCTGCCGGTGAATGAACCCTCACCAATAATATCAATGTATATGTAAGTTTCAGCACTCTGCATATCAGCATTATAACGTCAACATTATCACGAAACAAGTCACTGTCTGCTGATAAACATCCAGTAACATTAGTCCATGAAAAAACATATAAATAATAAACTTGGTTGACCCCCCCATTCCTATATCATAAATAGTACATGACTTGTTTACATGTTGGAGACGACCACGTTGCAGGTATTTGACCCGTGCTGCATTAGCCCTAGGACAGCTCATCATGGGCTGATTTAGCCAGTCTGTTCAATGTCTGCCCTTATTCTATTGCAGACCATTGCAAAGATGTTGTTACCGGAGCCTACCACAACAAGCAAGTCTACTGCTACTCGCTTGAATTATGTATGTTCACCATTCTGTGCATGTGACTTACATAACACCGAATAACATGGCTATGCCTATGGATGATGTCTACAGGAATTCCAGTTGCCTACACTACTAGTTAATTCTTCTCTACTATGTCGATTCACCTGGACAAAATATATATTTAATTATAATTTTAAAGATTCATTCTGAATGATTTGTCCAGTTTTAATAACATACTACTAAATTATGTACATGGTAGCATAACACATAATAGGTCAATCATAAATGCTGTTACTTTCGTTGCTATTACACGTATATTATTTGTTGTATAGCTAATTGTGGCTTTACCTGTTCAGCGTAACTGAACAAATTATTGTGTCACATATTTCACTATAGAGGAAGACTCGTGCTTCCACCTGGGCAACACTGGTAGATTCTGATTAATCTATACACAGAGCACCATTCGCTCCCTCTATGAGAGTCTACTACTGCGGATTTGGGGTCCAGTTTTGGAACTTCTCTGTTTTATATCAAGTATCTGCTTTTCAGCCTTCCCTATCAAGGATACCGAAGCTGTACTGCACACAACACACACCAGACTGAACCACGTTTATGTAGGAAGATGTGCTCATGACGTTGCAACACAGATCGATACAGTAGCACCACCCCCTGCACTTACTCGACGAATCACCATATAAATCACATAGTGGTAGTTTTTCTAAGTACAACTTGTGGGGATGTACATGTAGAAACGTTTCAGGCATGCATGTAGCACTAAGTGTAAGACAATTGTGTGATATTAGGGCTGTCTGTATCCCGATAGGGAAACATACCCGTCATATTCTTGGATGAAAATATGGGCTGCTCTTGGAAATGATTTGTTTGCATGCTAACCATACAATGTATATTTATAATAATTGTCCTGACCCCACATCACCAATACAATAATAACTACAATGCTGCCTACAACTACTGTTTCCTGGAATATTCCATATTAATGATCTAGCAAGTTGTATCTTAAATATATGATTCTACAACATCTGATCACATGTACAAAAACAAATAAAAAGAAATAAACGTGATTGTTTATTTTGATTTTTTTTTGTAACAAGCACCAGAACACTCGTTGTTGAAAGAGCGATTTCAACAAGAAGAATGCTGACGGGCTTGGCAGTGAAACTCGTAGCTGTGCATTGCTCGTCAAAAAGGGAGCGTTAGTCAATGTATAAATATGCTTAGAGAAACTGGCCCCAGCACACGAATCAGAAACCTGACAACATTGACCGACGACAGAGTCATCGTTGATGATGCGCGAAACGAATGATCAATGAACGGATATTAACAAAGGCTTCGATGTCACATTAGTTTAAATTGCTTTCAATTGTGCACCTGTGCTCTAACAACAACATGGTGATTATAAACAAACGACTGTATCATAGGTTTATCGTGTTTACTAAGCAGCGTTGGCTAAAACTGTCATTGCTCTCAAAACACATCACGCGGGTTTTTATACTGCGCAAGTGTTTAAAGCATACATGTACTGCTACCTGCATTTACCGCTAGCTACGGCATTACTGCCGTACATACTGCCAGCTCGGTGCCTTTCACGCGTCCGCCCGGGAAGCAGTTACGGCCGCTTAAGCTAGGATCAGTGAGTCAGAGACCACCACTCTGTGAGTACACGGCAGGTTACACATTGTGGTACGTCACATGGCAAAGACACCAGGTAGAAGGCACCAACGGCTTTTGGCATATTTGCCAAACAATAACGTTTGATCAATGTTGTCCGTTGATCATAAACAATTATCATGCTACGATGGAAACCAGACGATGGAAACAAATCTTCCGGCACAGCGCATACGACATGTACGAATGTCGAGAGTTATGTTATGATTACTCATTTTTAATTATCTAAGTTATTTATTTAAATAACTACATGTAAGCAGGTTACGCAGGTGTGGGATATTTATTACCTCTGGCCAGGTAGAAGGGACACACTATTTTAGTGTGTCTTCGGAAAGACACAGGCAAAGTGGGGTGAACGAAATTGTCCAAGTTTCGAAACGGCAGCAAGTGAAACCCCTCAACCGATAATCCGACGCTCTGTCACAGAGCCACCGCGCATTATGTGATGAAATATCACATTAATTGAGGCAATATAACCGTATAGCAATGAACAATTATGAAACCTGTGCACAACTGACAACGGCAAACTTGATAAAGTAATCACATAGAAAAAGCCGATTTCGATGAAAACAGACAGGACTGCCATTTACGTTGCTGTTTCACACATTCTGGATCAGTCAGTTATTGCGGGGACTTGTTATTTGGTATTAACCTTTATATATGATACATGAGTATTGAAATGTTGTAGGTTCTCTGATTACAATAATAATGAATATTTTGCTTAACGGACTGCACAAAAAATAACTGTCGAGATGTCACGCGGACGTGGTGAGCCTATGCACAGCTCTACCCAACTATTCTAAACACAAGTTTGAACCATTTAATCGAACTCTCAACCGTTCTTGAGTTCAGAGTTCCAGTCATGGAGGGTACATGAAATCACATGTAAAATTAATTTAAAAAAACATGTTTGCGATAAGTTTGTTACACTGTGAATTTGGTTAAATAACTGTAAGGGATAAACGTTATTTTTGGAATGATGTATTCTCTGTTAATACTATAATTGTCAGATCCATGGTCTGACGTCACAATCCTAATTATTGGGGACGAGCAGTGCTAGTTCACTGATATGCGGTTGCCAAGGAGATCCGGTCATCTTGGTGATAAAGATTCCAATGCTACGCACAGTGTACTGTGATGATTAAACGATAATGACGGATGCAACCACTAACGCCTGTGATAAATATGCAAGTTCTTCCGGTGGCAACGATGCGTCGTTGAGAAAATGACTGCAAGACGCTATAATCATACTGACGGTTAGTTTCAAGTTTCGACCGCGTCTGCCGGCGTGTTGATTGAAGCCCTCCAAGCGCCGTTGCTACCTCGTTACAGTGGACGCCACGTATTCACTGCCCGTCCAACTATGCTTGCATTTGACAATCATATTACTAAGACGAAGGAAGACTCTGTGACAACAACGTGCAATAATGGGGGATGAAGCCGACTTAATTCATAAGCTATGCCGTTAACACTATGCCTATAGCTAAACACAACATCGCTTCAATTCTTTGATAATATTTATTCAGTTGTCTTCCACAACCTCGTCCACAGGAAAATCCCTTTTCAACACAATTTCAAATATTCACACTAAGACGTGTCACCCGCAACATAGATATCCCTCTTGCAGAATACATTCCGCAGTTCGTTCTGATACTGGGCGATATTGGAACGCATAGACAAACGGATTGACACAACAGTTAGGAAACATCGCTATGGCATACAAACATACATAAATGCATACATATGTGCATACATATATACATACATACATACATACATACAAACAAACATACATACATACATACATACATACATACAAGTAGTAAGTAGGTGCTTTATGAACATAATTGAGGAGGAGAAGGAGCAAGAGCAAGGTCTATCTTCCCCGTGTTAAACTAAATTAATTATTATTATTAAATCCTCCTCAATGATGTTCATAAAGCCCCTACTTACTACTCGTACATGAATACACACACACATACACACACACACACACACACACACACACACACACACACACACACACACACACACACACACACACACACACACACACACACACACACACACACACACACACACACACACACACAAACACACACACACACACACACACATACATACATACATACATATACACATACATAAACACACATACACATGTACATACTACGTGAAGCTTGTAATGGTTCTGCGGTGGAGTTTGTTCATTTCTAATTAAAGGGGGTATATTGTTCTGATTAAATGATATTAGCGTGGCGACGATACACGTGAAAATCAATTTGGGCTGTACCATATTATTTATACTATTCAGCTACCAGATGACAGTGTGTGCAACACCGTGATCCTGCATGGCGCGCCCTAGAACTAGTGTCGTATGAAATTGCATTAAACATGTCGAAGCAACTTAGAGTGCAGTTATACTGACTCTCCTGGACGGGACACTAGTCCATCGCAGGTACCTTCCAAACAGTGTTTGTACTCATTTGCAGCTGAGTAGACTGAGGCAAAGTTGGGTAAACGAAATTGCGTAAGCTTCGAAAACGAACCGTGCCCAGTGTGGGTCTTGAACTCACAACCCCTACCAGCTGCCCCCCTAATATAATAATAATATAAATATAATGGGTAATTGTTCTCAAACATGCCGAAGCAAAGATGTCACCATGTTAGAAAAAAAATTGTTATACGCAGTATCAATACAATGATTACGGAATTTTCGTGGAGACAATACATCTATGCTGAACATAATATATGGTAGAGGCCTATATGCCATACTGAAATCCTATTAATATAACGTCATTATGTGCAGTCTCGTGATTCCCCGACATTCGTAGGTTTCATATATCGAAACATGCGTTAATCCGATGTTATACGTTTGATGAGCAGTTCACATAGCTACTTAACACTTTCTCCTCCATTTATTTATAACCCATTACATCGACACATTTGACTTTGATTGTTAGATCGGGTAACTAGCGAAAGTGCGAATAGTCTTATGTTATATACAGCCGGACCACTCTTGCAATGTTTTGCTGAATTTTTTACCGGATCCTGTAAAATCGATGTAATAATATTTTTTCCGATGATTTCATCAAACCTATACAACACTTTTGCACAAGCGAGCTGGCATGTCGTACTGGATACTAGATCTAGCATGTCGTACTGGATACTAGATCTAGCATGTCGTACTGGATACTAGAGCTAGCATGTCGTACTGGATACTAGAGCTAGCATGTCGTACTGGATACTAGATCTAGCATGTCGTACTGGATACTAGATCTAGCATGTCGTACTGGATACTAGAGCTAGCATGTCGTACTGGATACTAGATCTAGCATGTCGTAGAGGATACTAGAGTTAGCATGTTGTAGTTTATACTAGAGCTAGCATGTCGTAGTGTACACTATAGCTAGCATGTCGTAGTGGATACTAGATCTAGCATGTCGTACTGGATACTAGATCTATCATGTCGTACTGGATACTAGATCTAGCATGTCGTAGAGGATACTAGAGTTAGCATGTTGTAGTTTATACTAGAGCTAGCATGTCGTAGTGTATACTAGAGCTAGCCTGTCGTAGTGGATACTAGATCTAGCATGTCGTAGAGGATACTAGAGTTAGCATGTTGCAGTTTATACTAGAGCTAGCATGTCGTAGTGTATACTAGAGCTAGCCTGTCGTAGTGGATACTAGATCTAGCATGTCGTACTGGATACTAGATCTAGCATGTCGTACTGGATACTAGATCTAGCATGTCGTACTGGATACTAGATCTAGCATGTCGTACTGGATACTAGATCTAACATGTCGTAGAGGATACTAGAGTTAGCATGTTGTAGTTTATACTAGAGCTACCATGTCGTACTGGATACTAGATCTAGCCTGTCGTAGTGGATACTAGATCTAGCATGTCGTACTGGATACTAGATCTAGCATGTCGTACTGGATACTAGATCTAGCATGTCGTACTGGCTACTAGATCTAGCATGTCGTACTGGATACTAGATCTAGCATGTCGTAGAGGATACTAGAGTTAGCATGTTGTAGTTTATACTAGAGCTAGCATGTCGTAGTGTATACTAGAGCTAGCCTGTCGTAGTGGATACTAGAGCTAGCCTGTCGTAGTGGATACTAGAGCTAACATGTCGTAGTGGATACTAGATCTAGCATGTCGTAGTGAATACTAGATAGGTTTGATTTTGTCGCGGAACGATTTTGAAACGAGGCGAGCGAAACATTGAACAGAGGAAGGATATATAAGTCGCCTGTTCGTGCAGTTCGTTTTGAATTGAATTAAATTGAATCGTTGTTTATTTAACAAAAACAATACAATATACATACGAAAAGATATGCAATGAAATGTCAAATGAAACATAAAACATGTGTAACAACTTATACATTAGCATTTCCCATTTCACAGAACATATATAAATGTTGTAATCAATTCGGATAAAAAGACACATATCATCAAAAATATATTCCCAACCATACAGTAAGCAGCATATCATTATTAAATTGACAAAATAAAATTGACAAAATGATGTCATACCTATGCCAATTGACTTCAATGTTGTTCTACAGTACTTTCCTTTTGAAGTTATATTTCTTGTCGTGCATTTTGATTGTGAGCGTTGTGTTCCATTTGAAAATGCATCTCCTCGAAGTTGTCATTGTAACTCCAGTCCTAGAGAAGCATGATGTAACAACTATGTGAAGCATCCTCCATCGTGTACAGTCCCATTCACCGGGCATGTCGAAATTGAGGGCCCGGTTGTTGATATATGTATCAGATTTTGGTGTTTCTCCCTGAAAACCGAGGGACGTCATTATAATGAATTTGACAGAGGAGGTTACTTGTTTTTTCAAATGTTGCTACCAATGACAAACATGACTGCGGTCACGCCCCTGCCCACCAGCTAATGATATCCAGTGGTGGCAGCGGTTAATTTTGCCATATATTGCAGCAGGTGGCGCCACTATGTGCAGTGTTCTTTAAAAAGACACAAACAAAATTTCAAGATTCTAGCTCTACTCATTACTGAGTTATTGGAGATCAAACATACCCAAAATTAGTGAACTCCGATATTAATAAAATTTATTGTCATAGATATGAGAAAACCAGATCAGAGCTATGCCAGATACACCATACAGTTGCTCTGCAACAAGGCATGATCATCTACACGTTAATAATCTTCTTCTGTTCTACTAGCACGTACATCACTATTAAGAATAGCCACGGGGTGACCATGTTATACTCGTATATTGATTTTACGCTCATCCATCAAGTCTGTTTTCGTTTTATGGTCGTCTGCGTGTGTAATCTTTGTGTATTGCCATAATTATTATGGTTAACTTTTCGGATATGCTTTCTTCAGGCGCCAGTAAACCGCGGTACTACGTTATACGTAAGAATTTCTAATCCTGTTGTTCGATGAGCAACCGTTTGCATCGCACGCACGCACGCACGCATGACGCACGCACACAAATATGCGCGCACGCAGGTATGCACGCACGCATGTACACACCAATATATACATGTACACATAGGCAAGCGGCCTCAAACACACTCTTACATATTCGTGTGGGCTCAGTCTGTTTCTATATATGTGTGTCTGTCGTTGTGTATTTATGTATATATGTCTCTCTGTCAACGTGTCATGTATGTACGTACGTATGCAAGCACAGTGACAGTGAATGTAATTGGACCATGCAACATTTCGTGTAACAAATGCATTTATTAATTAATTTTAGCATATAAATGAATTAAACAAGTCAGTATATTAATGTTCATGTTTTATCAAAATAAAAAGATATTCTTCAATAAGGCAAACTACGATTTTGCTCGGCCTCACAGAAACGGAACTGTTCAGTAATGGGACTCTGTCCTATGATAAGATGAAAGCTCGCACCAGCGCTTCTGTGGGGCAAGTCATGTGTGTGTGTGTGTGTGTGTGTGTGTGTGTGTGTGTGTGTGTGTGTGTGTGTGTGTGTGTGTGTGTGTGTGTGTGTGCGTGCGTGCGTGCGTGCGTGCGTGCGTGCGTGTGCGTGTGCGTTTGCGTGCGCGTGTGTATGTGCGTGCATGCGTGCGTGCGTGCGTACGTGCGTGCGTGCGTGCGTGCGTGCGTGCGTGCGTGCGTGCGAGCATGATTGCTTGCGTGCGTGTGTGTGTGTGTGAGGGTGGGTGGGTATATGCATGCTTGCATAATATGTATGTATGGAATTTTTACTGAAAGGGATGCCATAAGATGCCATAAGGTATTCATTGTGAAGTACATAACTTTTACTAAAATAGTATAAGATGCCATTATAAGGGATAGGCATGTTGTAACGTTAAAAGATATTCATTGTGAAGTATATAACTTGGGTTTTTCAACAGGGCACACGTTATTTACACTGGAGAAATAACTGTCAGTTCGTAGATAGTTAAGTAATGCAGACGTACGGTTTCATATAATATTGTTACCAGTAGAATAGCATATTTTACTTGGGAGACCACTTATCAAGTTTCACCTACCTTTATCGTGTCTGTGTACACGTACCTGAATACGTAAAATTATATGTATGTATGTTCCTTGTGTGATTATATCATAATCTTATTATTTTAACTAAGATGCCAACTTAATGAAACCTCATGAATTAATTATGATGAGTTGGTGAATTGTTAAAGTCATGTTGTACGTCGAAATGTATTCATGTGTCAAAAATAATCAAACGGGCATTAGCATAGTTATGATCCAATGTGTTTTATTACATAGTGTCGAGTGAAAGAAATGCATATCATAACTGATTAAACTTTGTTTGATTACACAGTCTCATTCCTCTTCGAAACCATCTCTCTTTCACGTCCTTCTCCACTTGCTTCGTCGCCAGCATTCTCTCCCAACTTGGACTTGTAGGATGGAACTCTCCTCCCTCGTCGTAACTGCATTTGTTGAAGCGGGACTTGTCATTCAGACATTGTGTTATGACCAAAGCGTGGGCGGTATTTAACTATGCCATGGACTGCTGCTACAATTCCACGTATCGATGTCGTCCCTGCAGTCTGACTTCTAGGATGATCATCGTTGTTTCGCTAGAATGGACTGCCTGACAGAACTCCCGGCTGTGGGTTATTATCCTGCTCGCCTTCTCCTTTATTGCCGCTCCTTTTCCGTGACCAGCGTCCATCCAGTTCCACGAAGATTAAAGGCCAAACGATGCTGGAAATGTGGCCACAAGGACACATTTTGAGCAGTTCATGTATTGCAACATCGTGAAATCTGTTACAATGTGCAAGGTCGACAGTACTGGAAGGATAGCTTTAAATTCCATCTCCAGTGCTTTGATGAAAGCAGAAAGCGTGTCATCCTTCTTGGAGCGTATTACCATTGGGTGGATAGTTACCAGGCATTTGCCGTAATACACAGCAACCGTTTCTTCCTAGTAGTTGCACGCCCAGTGTTCCGCATATTCCATCTGGACCGTTGCCTACGTTTTCTCCACCATGGACTGCGTCAAGGTACGAACCTGTAGATAATTGGCGGTGACGCGGTGACAGTGCATTTAAAACTCGACCATGCCGTCTGTGAACTCGACCAAGCCGTCTGTGAACTCGACCATGCCGTCTATGAAGTTTCCCGTGTACCTTTCGTTATTTTCCACAACTTCATTGAGCAGTTATATTGCTGCCGCCGTTCTGGTGTTGTTAATGTATAAACGTAACAACCAACGCCATTTGAATCAGTTTAATATATTATAGGTCGCACTTTCGTCTGCGTCGCTTTTTAATGCCCCTCCCCAACCTATATTGAGTTTGGCCTTTCTTATATAGCTCCTTACAGAGGCCGCTCCTATGCCCCTACACAATGTGCGAGAGAGACGCAACGTTTGTCCAGCGACATTATGTGAGATGTGTGATGTGCTGCGCCACACTTGCGATCAGGATATTCATATTGGTGCTGCTGATGTGACTGCTGCAGTGTAATACGAAGTCTTTTGACTTGCTAGTTCTTTTGATGTAGGACCCTCTTCTACTCGGGGTCATTTCTGTGTAGTTTCGGTAATTTCATGGCACGAGGCTTGTGTGTTGGTCTTGATGCCTTTGGCACCTATTCTGGTATCGTAAAAAACATTTGTTTTCATTATAACGCTAAAATAGTAAAACCGTTCGTCGCCCGAAACCGTACGTCGCACACCAGTAATGAAATCATAAAACTATGATTTACAAAAATAGTATGGCTATGAAACGGCTCCAGTCGATATATCTCGATAATGTTGCACTCGTAAGTCGCATGAAACCGTGCGTCATCTCCAAGTGTGTTCCCGCAAAAAAATGTAAGCCATGCATTATTGCTCCTGACGACGAAACGCGCATATTTCCACAATATACGATTTGCGCAAAGTGCAGGCAACCTTCCAGGAAAATCTTGTTCAACGCAACGAAAAATAGTAGCATAAATCGCTTATGTTTAATCAGTCGCAACAGACCGGTAGCGACTGCTGGTTGCGAGGTCATCGGTGGTGCCCAACGACACTCCGGGTTAAGGGATTGATGATGATGATGATACTATGCGGAGGGAATAACATTTGGCCATATTGTTTGCGTCTAAACTCAACTGATGCAACTTTGTTTGGCCTCTATGTACTAATCTTCTCGCGATCTGAGTTACCACCTCGCTCGATTAAAGGTTCGCGTTGCTTCTGTGTAATGCGTCGTGGTTTACTGAAATTTAGATAGAATCTAATGTGTGTGTGTGTGTGTGTGTGTGTGTGTGTGTGTGTGTGTGTGTGTGTGTGTGTGTGTGTGTGTGTGTGTGTGTGTGTGTGTGTGTGTGTGTGTGTGTGTGTGTGTGTGTGTGTGTGTGTGTGTGTGTGTGTGTGTGTGTGTGTGTGTGTGTGTGTGTGTGTGTGTGTGTGTGTGTGTGTGTGTGTGTGTGTGTGTGTGTGTGTGTGTGTGTGTGTTGCATTCTTACTCATAATCACATGTTTATGCACAGTACCTGATAATCAATATAGCGGAATCGAAATAAGCTTCAGCAATCATGTGGTTCTACACGGAAATTATTACACGAATGACGTACAGCCGGATACTACACGATCCGTAACCACAGCGACCAGCTATACAGTATATGCATAATTTCACCTTTCACTGTTATAACTTCTCCAGACAGTCAATACATTTTCCTCTTAGCATATTGCGGGTCAGTGTGGCAGTACAGTTTTTCTTGCACTAGGCAATGATCCATAAACATAAATTAATTAATTCTACAAACTGGTAAAACATCAGCATTTTCGCGACAGACTTCAGTGCTATTTAAGCATTGATTGTGCTCTATGATTAATTACTCTAAACATTATTGTGCCGCGGGTTCATTCTTGCATGGTACAAAATGTATGCCTCGATGCCGTGTTGTCTACCTGCAGTAATTTGATGGTTGATGTATTATGCCTTGCACGCGAAAGCCGTGTTTGTGTATAGTATAAGACGTCATGTTTTCGTACCGAATCACATTTCATTGTCGCCCAGTTGTTGCTCGCGGAGATAGAATTGCTTGGTCTCCAGTCGATGTCAGCATTGCAGGTATGTAAGAACTACAGCTATTACAAACATTTCCTTCAATTATGTTGTAATATTGGGATACGTAGTACAATATGCTTGCAGTAATCAACGCTCGCATTTAAATGTTGCGTACTTTCGTTGTTTTGGAAATACTTAGTTGTATAACCTTGGTTGCATTTACAGTTGACTAATCCATTTAATGACGATGTTTTTGGAATAGCCGTAATTATCATCATCAGTATGCTATATTTACATTCACGTGATGCAGATCAATCGGAATTATCACTATGTGACTCAGAAAAGTCGTATTTATTACTATTCTATGTTTACAGACATATGAGACAGATAAGTTGAAATTACCGTTATTGTATATTTGCAAATATATGACACACATAGTTTTTTTTTAATCAGGCAGAAGTCATAGTTATCATTATATTTACAGACAAATGAAAGAGATAAGTCATACTGATCACTTCGATATAATTATATACAGACAAATTAGACAGATAAGTCAGATTACCACTATGCTATGTTTACAGAAAATTCAGCAGACACATAAGTTGTAAGTATCATCACACTGTATATAAGACACGCGATACATTTGTAATTAAAACTACGCTATATTTACAGATATATGAGACAACAACTAATAGTTATCACGACGCGATATATAGAAAGAAATAAGGAGACAGTCTTAATTATTACTACGCTATTTTTTATAGACAAGCGAGACAACAAAGCCATGATTGTCACTTTGTTATATTTGCCGACAAATGTGACAGATAAGACATTACTATCACTATGTTATATTTACCGACAAATGTGACAGATAAGACATTACTATCACTATGCTATCTTTACTGACAAATGAGACAGAAAAATTTTTACCCTCATGTTGTTGCATTTACAGACTAATGAGACGACTACGCTACATTCCACACATGCCGTTCTCTCCATACAAAGCCCATACATCCCAAGTAGCAGCTCCATGAAATGCCAATAGAGAGATAACAACATCGTAAGAAAAACACAGAGAAAACTTCGAGTTGATGGCTGACAAAGTCACACGCACATCGCGTGTCAACTGCATATTTGAGACCACCCACACTGTCGTGTCATTCAAAATGATGCCCCGTGGAAGCAAATGTGATGCTTAAACTATTTCATCTATAATAAGCATGGTTGCGTTTGGAAACGAAAGTGTCTTGGACGGGAGGTGGAATATTTCTCTAACGCTGGAATCGAACAATGATTCAACAATTAACACAACTATTGACGACTATGAAAGCAAGCGTATTCCGAGGAACTACCAACAACTTGCGTATGCCTTTATCGCAGCACTTGGCATTGTTGGAAACGGTGTTGCCATCTTCGTAATTTCACACAGTCTACAAATGCGCCAAAAGTTTACGAATATCTTGATCTTAAATCAGAGCAGTATTGATTTGGTGACGTCCATATTAATACTGATATCGAAATCAGGTAAAATTTCTAACAAAAATTTATCCGGAGTGGGTGGTGACATTTTGTGTAAATTTTGGATAACAGAATTTCCGTTGTGGAGTGTTATGGTATCATCATCTTATAATCTAATGCTTTTGAGTATTGAACGGTATATGGGAATTGTGTATCCAATGTTCCACCTGAATTTTTTTTCGAGGACAAAGATTATCTTGTTGGCCGGCGCAGCCTG
Source organism: Lamellibrachia satsuma (assembly GCA_033239005.1). Taxonomy (NCBI): domain Eukaryota; kingdom Metazoa; phylum Annelida; class Polychaeta; order Sabellida; family Siboglinidae; genus Lamellibrachia; species Lamellibrachia satsuma. The sequence goes on from BSQZ01000006.1 coordinate 11,918,559, forward strand.
GTGTCCGGGGCCTATACTGAAGCTGTGTTCCTTAGTTCCGATGTCCGGTGTTGTAAACGGGCGATGCGTTATAATGGCGCTATACGCTTCAACATTGTGGAAAAAGATGTGCGGTGTGGTGCTATTCTTCTTTGAATATCTACTTCCGATTGCCGTCTTTATCATCTGCTATACCAGGATGTTTATATGTCTTCGAAACAAGGTTCACCCGCATGCAGTAAACGTAGGCAGCGATGTATCTGTTCCGAATGCTCGCGCCAGACGCAACGTTTTGAAGACGCTCATACTAGTTGTAGTTGCCTATCTCCTGTGTAACTCTTTCAACCAACTCAGTTTTCTCGCGTTTAATTTCGGCGCGCCGCTGAATTTTGGGAGCTACTACTATAACTTCACCGTCATAGCGATGTTTGCCAACTGTTGCATCAATCCATTCCTCTATGCGTTGCAATATAGCCCGTATCAGAACGAACTACGGAAAGTATTCTGCAAACGTGGCACCTCTGTTGTGAGTGATGCGTCATAGCTAATTGACAATGATATTCAATGAAACGTCCCTTTCAGTAACAAATCCATACGTACATGTATGCATGCATGGATGTATGCATGCATGCATGCTTGGATGGATGCATGCATACACCCACCCACCCTCACGCCCGCACGCCCGCATGCACGGAAACACACACACACACGCACACGCACACGCACACGCACACGCACACGCACACGCACACGCACACGCACACGCACACACACACACACACACACACACACACACAAACATACACACAGAGGTTTTCAGAAAATTAATGGTTATGTAATACAAGTTTAATTTACCTATTCTATGTGTAAGAATACGACGCTGTATTAAAATACGAGCTGCTGTTGTTGGTAGTTACGATGGATGCTCGCAATCAATGATAATAAAATTATACAAGGAATATATTAGCTCCATGTAGACAAATGTAGTTTCGTTGAACTATTCAACTGTTTCGCTGATATTACTTTGGGACAAACGTGAGATGCGACACATGTAACGATGATTTTAATGAACTGCTTCTCGACAGACAAATTAGTTCCTTTGGAGAGTATTATGTGACTGGCTTAATTGCATTAAACATTTATCCACAACTTAATGCTGCAAATGTTATTGTTCACTAACCTATTAATGTTATTTGTTCAGCTGGTTCGCTCAGTAATTCATTCGTGTGCTTTTTCAACAATTGATTTGTATTGTTGCTTCACTAATTAATTATTGTTGCTTGTTGTTTTGATGATTTTTTCCCTTCTCGTTTGTTCAGCCACCTGGGAATGTAACACTAATGGTGTACCTTGTAATAGAGATGATAGTTGGTGTTACGTATAATAAAAATGAAAAAAAAATTATGTTTGTGTACTTGATAAATTCGAATTTTAAGAAGATCGTTGAAATATGTTGACGTGGGACTGACACATTACTGTCAATAGTGTTATTACTAGTAGCAAGATAACGCATTTACGCACGCACGCACGCACACATACACACACGCACGCACGCATACGCACACACACACACACACACACACACTCTCTCTCTCTCTCTTTCTCTCTATCTCTCTCCCTTTCTCTCTGTCTCTGTCTCTGTCTCTCTCTCTCTCTCTCTCTCTCTCTCTCTCTCTCTCTCTCTCTCTCTCTCTCTCTCTCTCTCTCTCTCTCTCTCTCTCTCTCTCTCTCTCTCTCTCTCTCTCTCTCTCTCTCTCTCTCTCTCTCTCTCTCTCTCTCTCTCTCTCTCTCTCTCTCTCTCTCTCTCTCTCTCTCTCTCTCTCTCTCTCTCTCTCTCTCTCTCTCTCTCTCTCTCTCTCTCTCTCTCTCTCTCTCTCTCTCTCTCTCTCTATGATGAGACAATTTATGAAATATGTTGTTGCCATCTTGAGACGTAAAATACCGTACTTAAGCCATCAACGGAAAGGTCGACATGCTTTATTAGCCAATTACGGCGATGCGATGTCCATAAACATGGACCAGGAAGCTACAACAAACATTACATTAGCATTTATGTATGTTCCGCGGGACACTAAACCACCTTGATTTTGGCACAAGGCTGTTTCAACGTAACTCTCTTCATTTGGAAAATAAACATGGTTATTTCCACTTTGATGCAATGTCATTGAGTACGCGTGAACAGTGGGCAACCGTAAGGGCTTTGGGTAGGGTGGGTATCAGCCTTGAGTTGATGTGTAGTCTTCAAATTTAACCTCAAATTATTCCAATATGACCCTCATAAATCTTACGCGGTTTTTAGTAATTAATCCTTTCGACTGCGTCAGTAGGTCTACTGCTGGAACGTCCTTTGTAAAAAAAATCCTTTATGAAATAAAACGTCCTATGCAGAGACTAGCAGACTTGATGTAGTAAACAAATAACTACGATGCGCCAATTTGTGGAGTGGCTCAAGGTCCTTCCCAGATATGGCGTAGTTGGTTTGTTGTAGTGTTTGCTTGAGTCCCAGTATATTCTCGCTAACACTACAGCTCTACAGCTGCGGGTCGCAGGTGCTTGGTTGTGCGTAGTTTTGATGAATGCAGTCGACGGGCCATAGATAGTTGTGCCGGAGACGCAATACCGTGTACCGGGGTGTTGCGTAACTCTAACAGACTCAAGTACGGATCTTTCTTCTCTTCTTTCGCGTGTTTCATTAGCCCTTTGGTGGTCTTGCACGGTTCTCTCCGCAAGGCCAGTCAATTGAGGATAGGCGGGGCTTGATGTCAAGGGGGATGCAAGTCTCACTCATCTGCGAACTTTCTGACCTCACTGCTGGGGTTCTAGGGCCCGATGTCGCTCACCAGTTTCTGACATTTCCCGTGACGCCCTAAATTTCTTTTGGTTTTGTTGATCACTGTGGCTGATCGTGTATCTGGCAGGTGTTCAACTTCGGGGTAGTTGCTGTAGTAATCTACAACCAGAACGTATTCCCTGCCGTCGAAGTTGAACATGTCTGAAGCAACAACCTGCCACTGTAGAGTTGATATGAGGTAGCTGATCATAGTTTCTTTTTGATTTGCATTTCGATGCATCTGGCATGTGCTGCAGCGTGCAACTGTTTCTTCGATGTCGGCGTTTATGCCTGGCCAGAATAATGTCATGCGTGTTCGTGAATGGCATTTTGTGACGCCGAAATGACCTACTTGTTTTCGCATCAGCATTTGCGTTGTTTTTCGGGATGACGCTGCGGTCGACCTTGACTATTATTCCATCAGGGTACATAATTTCGTCGCGGTGGTTCCAATGGTCAAGGGTGGTTTCAGGGCATTCCTTCGCTGGCTTGACCATCCTGTTTGTATGACTTGCTTCAGCACTTGCATGTTGTGGTCATCAGCTGTGCTGTTCCGAATTTCTGCCAGCTTGGGGTCACTGGTCGGAAGCGTTGCGATCATGTGATGGACAGTGACATCCGATTTGTCCTAGAATTCATCTTCGATCGGCTTGGCGTTTTCGATGAGGTTGCGGCTCAGGCAATCCATTACTGGATTGTTTTTCCCGGTTTGTGGACGGTGCTGATGTCCTAGCGGTATCTTTGCAGCTCCAGGATCATTCTCTGTAGACGCTTTGGTGCTAATGATAGGAGTTCAACGCCCTCAACATATACTCTATCGGTAGGCCCTCCTACATACGTGTGGCACAGGTACCTTTCTCTGAGGCGTCGACTTGGAGTGGGACCTCCTTCTTCGGGTCGTAGAATGCTAACACCGGAGATCGGATGACGATGTTTTTAATTTTGGTGGTGAACGATATTTTTTGTTGCATTTCCCACACCAATGGTCTAGGGTCGTTTCAGGGCATCCTTTGCGCTGACATGACCATCCTGTTTGTATGGCGTGCTTCAACTCTTACATGCTCTTGTCATCAGCTGTGCTGTACCGAATTTATGCCACTTGGCAGTCACATGATGGACAGCGACATCCGGTTTGTCGGAGAATTCATCTTCGATAGATTTGGCGTTTTGGGTGAGGTCGCGGCTCATTCAGTCCTTTACTGGAATGTATTTTCCCGGTTTGTGGACGATGCCGGTGTCATATCAGTAACTTCGCAGCTTCAGGATCATTCGCTGGAGAAGCGTTGGTGCTGACGATATGGGTTTGCGCGTGATGGTTTCCAGCTGTTTATGATCTGCCTCTACGGTCTTTCTTGTTGCCTGTCCCACACAAACTCTTTCTTGTTGCCTGTCCCACACAAACTCTTTCTTGTTGCCTGTCCCACACAAACTCTTTCTTGTTGCCTGTCCCACACAAACTCTTTCTTGTTGCCTGTCCCACACAAACTCTTTCTTGTTGCCTGTCCCACACAAACTATTTCTTGTTGCCTGTCCCACACAAACTCAGAGCCCGTCTTCAGTAGGTCACGCACCGGCGCAATCACATCACTCAGGTTTGCTCCAAAGTTTATGAGGTAGTTCGCCATAACTAGTGTGGTACGTAGTTCTGTTTTATTCGCCGGCTTTGCTATTTTCGCGATAGCCTCATTTTTTTGGGGGTGTGGCTTCATACCACGGACGATATCACATGACCTTAGTAGCTAACTTTGGACAAGTTGAAACGACACTTGTCAAGATTGTAGCGCTGACCATTTTCACGAACGAGCTAAATTTGATCTCCTCTTAACTGCCTTGTCTCACATTATTTCAGTCATTCTTCATAACTAAGGTGTCTCAGTCCTAGAATCATTTTAGCTGCTCTCCTCTGTATTCTGTCGAGCGTATTTATATCCTCCTTGGTATCCAAGTTTGTTGTTCTAATTTTACTGACAAACTCATGAAAAGTTATGGAAAATGCATACATACATACACAAGGAACCACCACCTGTGCTGGGCAGAACACACATATATGAGCTACTTCAGCTTGAGACAGTCTGTATTCTAGTACGACACTCGAATACACTCACTTTTTCAGCTCGCTCGAATGAACTTGTAACATAATTTTTGGAATAGTCCAGCATGTGTTCTGTAATCAAATTCTATATAGCCAGTTGTTATTCCATACTGAAAATTATAATATTTTTTTTTACCTGGTGCCACAATACACAACATACCCCAATATCACCTTTGAGTGTGGATTACTGAAAAGCCTGACATCTCAATTTGTCGAATTGCGTAACATTGCATAACCTACTTAGTGGAGTCCTCAGAAACAACTCACCTTCCCTGTGGTGCAGTTAGGTCAGCTCACTAGGCCATATCAGATAACAGCTGGGCCTGTCCAGGATTTCCTCAACTCCCAATAGATGTGTGCTCTTCACATGGACTTGACTAAAGGTGACTGTGTCTAATTAACTGAAATAAACAAAAGTTGACTGCTAAGTAATTATATTATAATGTGACTTGGTGAGCAGGTCAATGAGATGATGGCAGTTGCTGCATATTTATTTCAGAATTTTTGATGGTCAGGTTTTCTTATAATCCGACAAAACGTTAACATGGCCACCAATGCAATTCCCAACTGTGGTGTGACTCCTACAGAGACTTGGTGGGGGTTGGACGGTTGTACCCAGGTAGGGAGACATTGTGGTAGTTGGGTGGAAGTACCCATGTAGGGAGACATGTTGAGGGATGGGTGGTAGGGAGACGTGGCGGGGGTTGGGTGGATGTACCCAGGTAGGGAGACGTGGTGGGGGTTGTGTGGATGTACCCAGGTAGGGAGACGTGGTGGGGGTTGGGTGGCTGTACCCAGGTAGGGCGACATGGTGGGGGTTGGGTGGCTGTAGACAGGTAGGGAGACATTGTGGGGGTTGGGTGGCAATGTATAAGGTGCAACAACAACAAGAGTTTGCATTTTAAAGCATAGTAATTTAACAATTTAATATAAGTTTGCACATTTATAATGTGGAAAAGCCCTTCATAATTGTTTGGAATTAATTACGAAATCATCACTCAGTAAAAATGGCAATGACTCTAGATGTTAACACCACAGTGGTGACCATTTTGTTTGTTACCATAGAAATGGGGATCTGGCAAAAAAAACTATTACAATATGGTGTACTGCATACACAGTAGTGCTCTGCGCGGGCCATGCTTTGGGTCCAATCCCGGCCCGGCCCGCAGGCCGGGACTCTACATAATTTCGCGGGCCGGGCTGGGCCAGGGCCTACATACTGCGGGCACGGCCGGGCCTGGGCTGAAAACAATTTAAACACATCGGGCTTGGGCCGGGCCTGGGCCTAGTGTGAGCGGGCCGGGCCGGGCCTGGGCTGGGCCTGGACATTAATAAAAATATTCATACAAAACACTGATTATTACTTTATTTTTTAATAAAAACTGATTATAAATTGTGTTTCCGGTTAATGAATGCTTAAAATTATTTCTTTAGTATAATATATAGTTGCAAATTGAGATCTTGCATGGAATCTAATGGCCCCATAAGTTCACTTGGCTGGAAATAGCCAGCCCCAAATGTTTACTTTAGAAATATTTGCAAAGGCAATCAAGCCATGATTAACCATCAACTTATCACCATTTGACCCTACCAGTGGACATTCTATTGTCTAGGTCTTCCCTCCAAACATTGCCCACCTGAATGACCTGCCCACTGCCAAGTGCCCACTAGGCCACTAGCCAAATACCCAGTACCCAACCCAGTTGGTAATTGGTATTTCTCCCCAGTCCTTTACATTCACACATGTCTGAACCTGTCTGTCTCAGGCTAGTGACTGCAGGCCTGGTGGAAATGCCACTGGGTGTCAGTGCCAGTGGGTGATATTTAATTGAAATATCATATTAAATTATGTTAACTTAGTTGAGCTAATTCAATTGACAATATCAATTGGGGTTATGGCTTCCATATGGGTTAAGTCAGGGTTAGATAAACAAATTTCCTACACTAACCATAAGCCAATACATTAAAACCAAATATAACAAATGTTATCATATTTAATAGTAATGACATTAAGAAGTTTTTCTTTATTTTTCTTCAGGATATTCGTAAGTTTGAAGAAGTTGGTGGTGCTGGATTTTTAGAACTCATCCAGCACACTATGGACCTTCAGCTTAAGAGTAGTACTCCACTAAGAGCTAAGGATATCATGCCCTATCCCATATATATATATATATATATATATATATATATATATATATATATATATATATATATATATATATATATATATATATATATATATATGTATATATGTATATATGTATATATATATATATCTTTTTTTTTTTATTTAATAAAACAATAAGTCTGTTTTATAGTTTATTTGTTTTTCGTCTTTGTTATAAGATTATAGGTTTATCTTCTCTAAACTTAGTGGGCTTGTGGGCCGTGGGCTTACCCATCTTTGGCCCACAGGTATGGGCCAGGCCTGGGCCTCAAACTTGTGGGCCGGGCTGGGTCTGGGCCAAACATTCACAGTCTGTGCCGGGCCTGGGCCTAAATTCTAGTTTGCAGGCCTGGGCCAGGCCGGGCTTGAAAATTATTGCGGGCCTGGGCCAGGTCTGGACTCTAACTGCTAATTGCGTGCCAGGGATCAAATTCTAGGCCAGGGAAGGGCACTAATACACAGTAACAATGAGATTGTGAGTTTGAATTCTGGTTGGTAGACTACACTTCACAAGAACTAAGCCCTGTATTAGTAGGCATATGAAAAGGAAGCTGGAGAAATGTATCCTTTGGAAGTTCCTTTCTAATCAAAAGGAAGGACAAACTTTAGTACAGGAATAAAAAACTTAAGTTGAAACATTTTAGTTAGAGCACTTGGCACCCCATTTACAGCACTATTGACATTGTCAGGTAAGAATATGAATGATTAAAAGTGCAAACAACTGCTGTTAAGCTTTGTCATGTCACATCACTTAATACTTGTCTCAAGTGACTGAGTCCCAGTGTCTTGTTGATCAGACTGGGTTGACAGCAGCTCAAGTGTCACCAGCTCTCATAGTGGACACTTCTGCACCTCTTGGTGGCATGGTCATTTGTAGAATTTGTACCAGGTTTGTGCATTTTATTCTTTGCAACTTTCTTCAGTAATGGGATGGTAATGTTGCCACAGAAAGACCATGTGTTGTCATCATACTCTGTGTGTCAAATTAAACCACGTCTTGAATGTTCATACAACTGTCAGTGTCCTGTTGTGTCAGAAGAGGACTCTCTTGAATGTAGTTGGAGCGGTTTCATTGAGATGTATAGAATGTTCATACAACTCTCAGTGTCCTGTGTTGTGTCAGGAGAGGACTCTCTTGAGTGAAGGTGGAGTGGTTTCATTGAGATGTCTAGAATGTTCATACAACAGTCAATGTCCTGTGTTGTGTGAGGAGAGGACTCTCTTGAGTGTAGTTGGAGTGGTTTCATTGAGATGTCTAGAATGTTCATAGCAACTGTCAGTGTCCTGTGTTGTGTGAGGAGAGGTCTCTCTTGAATGTAGGTAGGTAGGAAAAGTCATCCCCCAGGCATTACGCCTTAGGAAGCCATGAAGGCTTATATGTCCAGTGCTTTTACCTGGTTTCTATAGTGCGAAGCAACTTAGAGTGCAGTTATACTGACTCTCCTGGACGGGACACTAGTCCATCACAGGTACCTTCCAAACAGTGTTTGTACTCATTTGCAGCTGAGTAGACTGAGGCAAAGTAGGGTAAACGAAATTGCCTAAGCTTCGAAAACGAACCGTGCCCAGTGTGGGTCTTGAACTCACAACCCTTGAATTTAGAGTCCAATACCTTAACCACTAGGCCACGGCTGCCCCCTCTCTTGAATGTAGCTGGATCGGTTTCATTTAGATGTCTAGAATGTTCATACAACAGTCAATGTCCTGTGTTTTGTGAGGAGAGGTCTCTCTTGAATGTAGCTGGATTGGTTTCATTTAGATGTCTAGAATGTTCCTACAACAGTCAATGTCCTGTGTTGTGTGAGGAGAGGTCTCTCTTGTGTGTAGTTGGAGTGGTTTCATTTAGATGTCTAGAATGTTCATACAACAGTCAATGTCCTGTGTTTTGTGAGGAGATGTCTATCTTGAGTGTAGTTGGAGTGGTTTCATTTAGATGTCTAGAATGTTCATACAACAGTCAATGTCCTGTGTTGTGTGAGGAGAGGTCTCTCTTGAGTGTAGTTGGAGTGGTTTCATTGAGATGTCTAGAATGTTCATACAACAGTCAATGTCCTGTGTTGTGTGAGGAGAGGACTCTCTTGAGTGAAGGTGGAGCGGTTTCATTTAGATGTCTAGAATGTTCATACAGCTGTCATTGTCCTGTGTTGTGTGAGGAGAGGTCTCTCTTGAGTGTAGTTGCAGTGGCTTCATTGAGAAGGAGAGTGAAGTTGAGTTCTATAAGTTTGGCGTTGCCAGGGTGGAGGACGATGACAGCATGTATGAATTCCACTGCATTGAAGCCAGCATCAGCTCACACAAGGCTACAGGTTGGTGTGGTCTGAGGTTTCTATGTTAGTGCTATGTATAGATGGAACTATTATACATGGACTGACTGTATACAATATCATTTATGTAACAACACAATGACATATATGTGATGTCATATGTGTACCCTTGTATGTGCATTTGTGTTGGTGAGTTATGAACATGCATTTCTTTTCTCTTCTGTGGTAGCTGTAGATACTACCCTGTATTACTGTTTCAATGCCCAACTCAGGAGGAACACACAATGTGCTAGTAATATTAATTATAAATCAGAATTAGTTAGATCAGTTTCAGAGAATGTTACTGCTACCCTTGAAATGAAACAGTCTCATGTGTTGATTCGTGTGTCCAAGCATGACAAATGGCGGCTTGAAGCACCAGGAGACATACTGTGTGACAGTGACTGCTGTCAACAAAGTGGGGTTGACAACAACAGACTTTTCAAGACGTTTGCTGGTTGATAATATTCCTCCTTAGGTGTGTGTGAAAAAACTTACATTTTAATTACTGTGAGAACTGTCTTAGTCTCACTGTTGATACTTTACCTGTTGTTATTGGTGGATTCATCTGCTGGCTTCCTACATCTGTTTAATTGGCCAAATTAATGGAACAAAAACTTTTTAATCGGTGAACTGTCCATGCGGCTGACTTAGATGTGACTCATACAGGTCACATTGCTCCAGGCAGCAGAAAGTTGAACATTTCATGATCACAGAAACTGTCAGAAACTGCCACTTTGTATACAAGGACCACAGACTAATTCTCTGTAGTAATCGGTGTATTTCCTTGGTTTTACAGTAAACTGAAGTAAATTATTTGCTAAATATTAACAAACTTTATAAATGTATAATTACTGTGTAGAATAATTATGACCTTTTATATGTATCAGCTGTCAATTTAACACAAGATAGTTTGTTACTAAATAAAAAAAAATTTATATTGCTTATATTGTTTATTGATCATTAATAAATGTTGTTCAAAAACATATTTAAGTTACTTGTGTACTCTGTGGTTGTTAGGGAGGATATGCGATTGAGTTGACTGACACATAGATCACTTCTGTAAACACTGCAGTTGACACTGATACAAACCAACTCAGCAGGAAGCAAGTAAGTTATATTCTTCAACATTTCTAAATAATACTCATCATTTTGATGCACTAAGGACATGGTTGTTTTTGGTTGACAGGGTTGATGCCTGATTTGACTTTGCTTCATGTTCAGATTTCTGTTATATTACACACAATACTGCTCCTACTGCCACTTTTAATTAGTCAGAGTACAACTTTACCAACATGTAAACAATAGACACCCAGACAACTGCTGACTTACTCATAGTCTAACAATGTATTGACCTTAAGATGGGGCTAATTCCCCTTGTCTTAGAACTGTTATTTGGACAACTTACTCTTGTGTATTGTTCTTCATTAGCCGCATCTTTCACAAGAAAGGACGTCATTTACCAGCGGGCTTTAACACAGGTGGTTTTGGCCTGGCAACCATTTGAGGACCCTGAAACTGAGGTCACAACGTACTTCACACATATGTAATGCACAAGCATATAGGCAACTAGAATAACAAGTTTGGTAAGATAATGAGTTTTGCATGTCTCTGTTCATGATTGTGCTTAATGATTCTGATTTGTTGTGGCTCTGAGCTCTGGTTCCTGAGGATACAGGCACTATAGAAGTTAATCATTATTATATTAGTTAAACCATTTCAATCTATATGACTGGGGGTTGAATCTTCTTGATGCCATTTGAAGCCTGGTTAATTTGGTTCACTCCTCAATGCTTCAGTTCACACAGTGGTATACATGAGCATACTTCCAAGGGAATTGTAAATTCTTATCTTTTTAAGCCAATGAAACTAGGATTAACCATCAGTTATATGGGTAAAAAAATTTAATTTATTGTTTTTTATTTTATGGTATGTCAAAACATTCATATGTCCATGTCCAGATTCTTGTGCAAAGTGTCTGTACATATTTGCAGATACCTTCAGTAACCATATGGGTCAATCCATCAATATCGTATACCTGAGTGTTTATTATTCCTCTTGCCTCCAACAGATACCAAGTAGCTCTTGGCTCCACACCAGGTGGAACCCAGGTCCTCCCATTTGAGGACATCTCTCCTAGGGCATTGTCCGCCCTCATCCTTCACGTTCACCTGTCATGTCAACGGAGGGTGTTTGCCACTGAGAAAGGGTACAATGCAGCAGGACTTAACAGCACCGCGACCTCAAATGGCGTCTACTTGAGTCGCATCAGCGCCGACCTTGAACCACTTGGCGCCTCCTACGTGTATGATTGCAGTGATGTCAACACAGACATGTAAGTGATGCATTTCTACTGAAATCATGTCATGTTGTGATTACTACTTCAGATTTTCAATACGTGCAATTTCGATAATTTTACTGATAGAACATTTTACTTACTGAGCTGCAAACAACACGACTTTTCATTCAAATCAAATTGAAGTTGTTAAACTGATTGCAAAAGCTGTTTATTGAATTTGCATTTCACCAAAGTGTTTTTCGTAGCTCCAGTGCAGATAGATATGTGACATATATTCAAATCTGGTTAAGTAATGACAAACATTATTAAGAGAAACATGAAACTGAAACACCTTAATTTTAATAAGTTGGATTTTACCTGTAACCATTAGTGGGCAAATGACCATGCTAGCTACCTTTGGTTGAAGTGGAGTTCCAGGACCACAATGACAGACTGTCGACCCATTGGGACATCAGTGGAGAAGCTTGAGTGGGCCATTCACAAGTTTAACGGCACTGTTTTCCTCAACATGACCCAACTTCCAGCAGGTAGATGTGCAGAGATATCACACAAGTAAGTTAATTCATGAATTTATAATTTTAAAGCTGTTGGTAGATTAACTCTATGATTTTCACAGACTTGTTCCTTTATTTGCATCACCAGAATCGTTAAAGTAAATATTGTTTCATGGGAGTCTTTGTAGTCTAATACAATGCTAATGCATATGTATGCATTAGCATTGTATTACAAGAATATGTCAGCTTATTGTATCATATATATATGCATCCACTCTTCTGCATTGAAACATTTAGTACACAATTATTGTATTATATGCAACCAATCTTCTATGTGTTGAATCATTGAGTACAAACTTATTATATCATATATATGCATCCAATCTTCTATGTGTTGAAACTTTGAATACCCACTTATTGTATCATATATTTGCATCCAATCTTCTATGTGTTGAAGCATTGAGTACAAACTTATTATATCATATATATGCATCCAATCTTTCATGTGTTGAAACTTTGGGTATCCACTTATTGTATAATATATTTGCAACCAATCTTCTATGTGTTGAAGCATTGAGTACAAACTTATTGTATCATATATCTGCATCCAATCTTCCATGTGTTGAAACTTTGAGTATCCACTTATTGTATAATATATTTGCAACCAATCTTCTATGTGCTGAAGCATTGAATACAAACTTATTTATATGTGTATCATATATATATATATGCATCCAATCATATATATATATATATATATATATATATATATATATATATATATATATATATATATATATATATATATATATATATATATATATATATTATATATATATATATATATAATATAATATATGTATATATGCATCCAATTTTCTGTGTTGAAACATTGAGTACACATTTATAGTATCATCCAGTCTTCTATGTGTTGAGTACACACTTGTTAATTTTTCTGAAAACTTTCTTTTCTTCACACTGTAGATGCAAGACAGGCTGAGGCAGATGAGTTGGACCTGAAAGACAGAGAATCCTACTTTGTCATTCTGCGAGTGACCAACAAACTCGGCTTTGTCTACACTGTCCACTCTAATGGTGTCACAGTGAAGTTGGGACCACTGTTGCCAGGCAACGTCTGGAAAGGTGATATTGTTGGGATTGACCTCAATTACCAGTCTTCTGTCACAAGTCTGTCAGCTATTTGGGATGGATTTGGTGAACCAAAGAATGATGGCAGTGGTCCAGTGATTAGCAGTAGGTGTTTCAAGTGTATAGTCAGGGTTTTTTGATTGATTATATTTCAACTAATCATTCACTATAAGTGTTACTATAAGAATACAAAATAGTTCTTTGACAGTATTACATTTAGGCATTTCACCATTTTGTCTGCCAATATAAGTTAAGTTGTCTGTCTCTTCAACGCACACGTCTGCATCCAAGCAATAATGTCCAGTCACAAGAGAGTCTGGTCATTTGAGGCAGGTTTATGATACAAATAAACTGTCCATGCAACAGATATATTTAATGGACAGAGTCCATTGAACATATACAAGAGACTGTTGTATATATAGTCAAGTACCCCATACAGCACTTTCTTTGTTCATTTGTATTGACATGTAAACAAGAACACTGCAATTATCCAGTTTTGTGGAATCATATAGAATATAATTTTTAACAAGATTTAACAAGATTGCCATCTTGAACAACAAGTTCCAGATGGCAAGTGGACAAGGAAGCCATTGGCTTATCGAGAGTCCAACAATTTTCTCATCTGTGTGTAGCCCGCCCTTATCAGATATCTGTCAATTCTATTTTTAAACATATTCACACTACTAGCATTAACACAATCATTTGGCAGTTTGTTCCATTCATTTATCACCCTCTGTGAGAAAGAGTACTTTCTCATGTCCAACCTACACTGCTCCTTAACTAATGCTGCTTTGTGTCCTCTGGTTCTACTGCCTTCTTTAAGTTTGAAGAACATATTCCTATCAACATCCTCATAACCGTTCACTATTTTAAACACTTCTATTTGGTCTCCTCTTAGTCTCCTGGTTTCTAGTGTTGTCAAACCACATTGTAATAAGCGACTTTCGTAACTAAGGTCTCTTAATTCTGGAATCATCTTAGTTGCTCTTCGTTGTATTCTTTCTAGCTTATCTATGTCTTTTTTACGATATGGCCTCCATGCTTGAATACAATATTCCAAATGTGGTCTAACTATTGCTTTGTACAGGGGTACAATTAGATGTTTCTCCTTATACGTGATAGTTCTCCTAATTAGCCCTAGAATTTGATTTCCTTTCGAAGCAGCAATCCCACATTGCTCTGAAACTTTCATGTCAGCATTAAATGTTACTCCTAAATCCTTTTCTTGTGTGGTTCTACCTAGTACAGCATCCCCCATTTTATATTCCTCGTCCATATTTCCATGTCCTATGTGTATGCATTTACACTTCCCAAAATTGAATAACATTTGCCATTTTTCTGACCATTTAACTAATTTTTCTAGATCATCCTGTAAACTTTGTTTATCTGTATCATTAGTAACCTTTCTGAATACTTTTGTATCATCTGCAAATTTGAGTACTTTGCTAGATATGTCATCCTCCAAATCATTTATATATATATTAAAAACAGTATAGGGCCTAACACTGATCCCTTTCCAGTTTGAAATCTTACCATCTACTATTACTCTCTGTCTTCTGTGTGTAAGCCACTTTTCTATCCAGTTGATTACATCATTGCCTATACCATGGGCTTTTAGTTTAAGTAACAATCTTTGATGTGGCACTTTATCGAAAGCTTTCTGAAAATCTAAGTAGACAACATCCACTGGTGACCCGTGATCTACCCACTTTGTAATTTCTTCTAAAAAACATAAGAGATTGGTTAGACATGACCTTGCTTTTAGGAATCCATGTTGAGATGTATTTATTAATTTATGTTTTATGAGGAATTCCACCATGTGGTCTCTAATTAATGTTTCGAGTAATTTACATACAACTGATGTTAAACTCACTGGTCTGTAATTTTCTGGCTTCTTCCTTGATCCCTTCTTAAACAGCGGCGTAATGTTTGCTTCTTTCCATTCTGAAGGAACTATACCTTCTTCTAGTGACAAGTTAAATAAGTTTGCAAGTGGTGTACTAATTTGATCAACAATTTCCTTTAGCAGTTTTGGTGGTATCCCATCAACTCCAGGTGATTTATTATCTTTCATCTTCTTAATTTTCTTTGCTATCATTTCAGGAGTTACAAATAACTGCCCTAAATGTTCTGATTTATTGCCCTCAAATTTAGTCAATGGAACTGGAAGTGAGCTGATATCTTCTGTGGTAAAAACTGAGCTGAAATACTCATTCAGGACCTCTGCCATTTGGAACCCATCTGAAATTATGTTTTCACTGTTGTTTTCCAGTGGCCCGACCTTATCTCAAACTTTCTGTTTACTCCTTACATAAGCATAGAAACTCTTGCTGTCATTTTTTATATTACCTGCCAATTTTTTTCAAAAGGTTCTTTTAGATTTTCTAATTTCAGTTGTAGCTAGGTTAAGTGCCTCTTTGTAGTTTGTGTAGTCTTCTGCATTTCCAGTGTGTTTATAGACCTTCCACAGCATCTGTTTGTGAGCAATTTTTCTAATAGCTTCTTTTGACAGGTGTTTTTCCTGGATCTTTTCCCTTGTTTTCTTAATGGAATAAATTTCTCAATAATGCCCTCAATCTCATATTTTAAACAAGTCCAGCATTATGTTGCTGTCTTGTTCTTCAGCAAGTTATTCCAATCTATATTTGCTAGATATGTTCTCATCACTTTATATTTGCCTTTGTTGAAGTTCCTCCTCCATTGTTTTTTTATATGTATTCCCTGTTTTTACTTTTATATTAAAATGGATTTGGTTATGGTCACTTGAACCCAAAGGTTCGTGTACTTTAACATTGTCAACTAATTTATTTTGAGAAGACAAAATTAAATCTAACACATTCCCACCTCTGGTTGGTTCCAAGACATGTTGAGTAAGGAAACAATCCTGTGTTAGAAGTAGAAACTGATGGTCGTCACCTCCAGTACTCTCTAATGATTCCCATTGTATATGGCCATGGTTAAAATCACCCATTATAACACATTCTCCCTTTCTCACCTCCCTTATCGCCTTTTGTAATTTTACATCTTCCTCTTGTCCTATGTTAGGACTACGATAAACTACTCCTATTGTTAATGTTGAGTTCCTGGTATATGTTACACCAAATTGCTTCCACACTATCTGCTTCACTTTTCAATGTAATTTCATATGCTTGGATAGATTCTTTAATATACAAAATTACTCCACCTCCCCTTCTTTCTCGTCTATCCTTCCTAAACATTACATAGCCTGTCAGTGCTAACACAGCATCTACTATATCTTCATTTGCCCATGATTCTGTGATGCCTATTACATGAGGATCAATATCTGCTACCATAATGTCTAACTC
Source organism: Lamellibrachia satsuma (assembly GCA_033239005.1). Classification (NCBI taxonomy): domain Eukaryota; kingdom Metazoa; phylum Annelida; class Polychaeta; order Sabellida; family Siboglinidae; genus Lamellibrachia; species Lamellibrachia satsuma. The sequence goes on from BSQZ01000006.1 coordinate 11,935,198, forward strand.
ACTTTTTTTATTTACTATGCTCCTGGCATTTAAGCATACAGTTGCATCTTGGGAAATCTTGAGGAGAACACGGGATTGAATTTGGTGGATTTTATATTTGTCTAAAGCGTGGAATATTGATCGGATAAGTATTATTATTGCGTGTATATTAAACTTAAACATACAAGAGTCCTTGTTTAGTCAATAGTTACTGTTAAAATTTAGCTATAGGAGTAATTTAGGGTAGTTTATATCGTAGGTCTCCGAGGACTCGGTAGCGCGAGCGATAATTAAGGATTGTTGTTTTCAGTTGATTGGGTACATAATACGAGACGTAATATTATTGTAAATAATTTAGTACATATTAAATATTGAAAGCCTAAATATTTTGTTTTAGCAACATTTATTGTTAAAAGTTAGCCGTAGGTAGTAATTCAGTGTTATTTAAATAACGTCACTGAAATTTCGTTAGCGCGAGCGATATTACGTTTTGTTAGTCAGCTGTTACCTAGAAAGTAAGTTGCAAGGCAGTAGCTGTAAATTTAATTAAGACATAAGTAACATACTATAAAGTGTGTATTACAACACAAAAACAGTCTTTGTGAAGACTACCTAGTATAAATTGATTATAAACGGATTATAAACAAATACAAATTTAATTTCTAACATGGCGCCGTGCAAACGCCAGGTAAAGGCAAAACGTAATTTGGTATGTTCTAGCTGCGATAGCTGGGTAGACTTTGCAAAGTCCGGGTGTGTAAATTCGTGGGCGGAGGTGCAGGCGGATGATTTCCATTTCGTGTGTAGGGGTGTACAACAGTGAGATATCTGCAGGAGCAGGTGATTGAGCTAAGGCGTATGATTTTGATGATGACAGGGCAGGGTGAGACAGAAGTGAACAGAGGTGGTGAGAATGGTGAGAGCAGAGGTGGTGAGACCGAGGAGAGCAGAGGTGGTGAGACCGAGGTGAGCAGAGGTGGTGAGACCGAGGAGAGCAGAGGTGGTGAGACCGAGGAGAACAAGGAGAGCAGTGGCAATGTGAGGGAGAAAGCTGGTAAGAAGAAGAAAGATGACAGAAGGCAAAGAATGCAACAAAAGAGAGGTAAGCGGGTGAGTGGAGAGGGATTGCCAGGTGGTAAGACGGTAAAGGTTGATGATAGGAGAGAAAGGGGGCATACTAGTAGTGTGCAACAGGAAAGGAGCTTTGCCGATGTAGTATCACAGGGGAAAGCGAGGAAAGCTCGGGTATTTATGGGGGATTCCATCATTAGGAAAGTGGATAAAATTGTAAATAGAGGAGATGACATAACAGTATGCCTACCAGGGGCAAAAGTAGAGGATATAGCAGAGAAGGCAGGACAGGTCATGGGTGGTGGCACGGGAGGTGCTGTTCTCGTGCATGTGGGAACGAACAATGCAGATAAGGAGGGAACGTCAGCCATCATTGGTAAGTACAGGAGGTTGATCAAGACACTCAAAGAGGCACGAGTTGGGCAGATCGTATTGTCGGGGATATTACCAATAATGGGAGGCAGGGGTGAGGAATATAGGAACTGTAGAAGGATGGCGATCAACACACAGGTACAGAAGGTATGTATGGAGGAGGGAGTAGGCTTCAGTAGACATGTGGTTAAACTTTGTGGGAAGAGGTGACTTTTTCATGAGAGATGGACTTCATCTGACAGGGAAGGGCGCTGCAGTTCTTGCGTGTGAGTTTGTTAGAGTTGTCGACGAGGGCACAGGTACCATAGATTATTTAAACTAGATGCGCAGGGGGAACTGACAGAGAAAACTCAAAGGAGTACTACTACAAATACACATCCAAAGAAATGTTCACCAATAATTTCAGACAATGAACTTAAATGTGTATGCTTAAATGCCAGGAGCATAGTAAATAAAAAAGTGAGTTAGACATTATGGTAGCAGATATTGATCCTCATGTAATAGGCATCACAGAATCATGGGCAAATGAAGATATAGTAGATGCTGAGTTAGCACTGACAGGCTATGTAATGTTTAGGAAGGATAGACGAGAAAGAAGGGGAGGTGGAGTAATTTTGTATATTAAAGAATCTATCCAAGCATATGAAATTACTCTGAAAAGTGAAGCAGATAGTGTGGAAGCAATTTGGTGTAACATAGTTACCAGGAACTCAACATTAACAATAGGAGTAGTTTATCGTAGTCCTAACATAGGAGAAGAGGAAGATGTAAAATTACAAAAGGCAATAAGGGAGGTGAGCAAGGAGAATGTGTTATAATGGGTGATTTTAACCATGGCCATATACAATGGGAATCATTAGAGAGTGCTGGAGGGGACGACCATCAGTTTCTACTTCTAACACAGGATTGTTTCCTTACTCAACATGTCTTGGAACCAACCAGAGGTGGGAATGTGTTAGATTTAATTTTGTCTTCTCAAAATGAATTAGTTGACAATGTTAAAGTACACGAACCTTTGGGTTCAAGTGACCATAACCAAATCCATTTTAATATAAAAGTAAAAACAGGGAATACATATAAAAAACAATGGAGGAGGAACTTCAACAAAGGCAGATATAAAGTGATGAGAACATATCTAGCAAATATAGATTGGAATAATTTGCTGAAGAACAAGACAGCAACAGAATGCTGGACTTGTTTAAAATATGAGATTGAGGGCATTATTGAGAAATGTATTCCATTAAGAAAACAAGGAAAAGATCCAGGAAAAAACACCTGTCAAAAGAAGCTATTAGAAAAATTGCTCACAAACAGATGCTGTGGAAGGTCTATAAACACACTGGAAATGTAGAAGACTACACCAACTACAAAGAGGCACTTAACCTAGCTACTACTGAAATTAGAAAATCTAAAAGAACCTTTGAACAAAAATTGGCAGGTAATATAAAAATGACAGCAAGAGTTTCTATGCTTATGTAAGGAGTAAACAGAAAGTTCGAGATAAGGTCGGACCACTGGAAAGCAACAGTGAAAACATAATTTCAGATGGGTTCCAAATGGCAGAGGTCCTGAATGAGTATTTCAGCTCAGTTTTTACCACAGAAGATATCAGCTCACTTCCAGTTCCATTAACTACATTTGAGGGCAATACATCAGAATATTTAGGGCAGTTATTTGTAACTCCTGAAATGATAGCAAAGAAAATTAAGAAGATGAAAGATAATAAATCACCTGGAGTTGATGGGATACCACCAAAACTGCTAAAGGAAATTGTTGATCAAATTAGTACACCACTTGCAAACTTATTTAACTTGTCACTAGAAGAAGGAATAGTTCCTTCAGAATGGAAAGAAGCAAACATTACGCCGCTGTTTAAGAAGGGATCGAGGAAGAAGCCAGAAAATTACAGACCAGTGAGTTTAACATCAGTTGTATGTAAATTACTTGAAACATTAATTAGAGACCACATGGTGGAATTCCTCATAAAACATAAATTAATAAATACATCTCAACATGGATTCCTAAAAGCAAGGTCATGTCTAACCAATCTCTTATGTTTTTAGAAGAAATTACAAAGTGGGTAGATGACGGGTCACCAGTGGATGTTGTCTACTTAGATTTTCAGAAAGCTTTCGATAAAGTGCCACATCAAAGATTGTTACTTAAACTAAAAGCCCATGGTATAGGCAATGATGTAATCAACTGGATAGAAAAGTGGCTTACACACAGAAGACAGAGAGTAATAGTAGATGGTAAGATTTCAAACTGGAAATCTGTTTTGAGTGGGGTACCACAGGGATCAGTGTTAGGCCCTATACTGTTTTTAATATATATAAATGATTTGGAGGATGACATATCTAGCAAAGTACTCAAATTTGCAGATGACACAAAGGTATTCAGAAAGGTTACTAATGATACAGATAAACAAAGTTTACAGGATGATCTAGAAAAATTAGTTAAATGGTCAGAAAAATGGCAAATGTTATTCAATTTTGGGAAGTGTAAATGTATACACATAGGACATGGAAATATGGACGAGGAATATAAAATGGGGATGCTGTACTAGGTAGAACCACACAAGAAAAGGATTTAGGAGTAATATTTAATGCTGACATGAAAGTTTCAGAGCAATGTGGGATTGCTGCTTCGAAAGGAAATCAAATTCTAGGCCTAATTAGGAGAACTATCACGTATAAGGAGAAACATCTAATTGTACCCCTGTACAAAGCAATAGTTAGACCACATTTGGAATATTGTATTCAAGCATGGAGGCCATATCGTAAAAAAGACATAGATAAGCTAGAAAGAATACAACGAAGAGCAACTAAGATGATTCCAGAATTAAGAGACCTTAGTTACGAAAGTCGCTTATTACAATGTGGTTTGACAACACTAGAGACCAGGAGACTAAGAGGAGACCAAATAGAAGTGTTTAAAATAGTGAACGGTTATGAGGATGTTGATAGGAATATGTTCTTCAAACTTAAAGAAGGCAGTAGAACCAGAGGACACAAAGCAGCATTAGTTAATGAGCAGTGTAGGTTGGACATGAGAAAGTACTCATTCTCACAGAGGGTGATAAATGAATGGAACAAACTGCCAAACGATTGTGTTAATGCTAGTAGTGTGAATATGTTTAAAAATAGAATTGACAGATATCTGATAAGGGCGGGCTACACATAGATGAGAAAATTGTTGGACTCTCGATAAGCCAATGGCTTCCTTGTCCACTTGCCATCTAGAACTTGTTCGAGATGGCAATCTTGTTAAATCTTGTTAAATCTACATATTTAAGTTCATTGTCTGCAATTATTGGTGAACATTTCTTTGGATGTGTATTTGTAGTAGTACTCCTTTGAGTTTTCTCTGTCAGTTCCCCCTGCGCATCTAGTTTAAATAATGTATGGTACCTGTGCCCTTGTCGACAACTCTGACAAACTCACACGCAAGAACTGCAGCGCCCTTCCCTGTCAGATGAAGTCCATCTCTCATGAAAAAGTCACCTCTTCCCACAAAGTTTAACCACATGTCTACGAAGCCTACTCCCTCCTCCATACATACCTTCTGTACCTGTGTGTTGATCGCCATCCTTCTACAGTTCCTATATTCCTCACCCCTGCCTCCCATTATTGGTAATATCCCCGACAATACGATCTGCCCAACTCATGCCTCTTTAAGTGTCTTGATCAACCTCCTGTACTTACCAATGATGGCTGACGTTCCCTCCTTATCTGCATTGTTCGTTCCCACATGCACGTACAATCTGTATGTAATAAGGTGTTGATGTGTTACAGAAGTGAGTCATATTGATACAACGATTAGGGAACATCTCAAGATCGAGCACTACAAGGTGGCAGTCTGCAATGATCGTAGATTCCACAACACCAGGAACAACATCCGTCCCTTCATCGACGTTGGTCTCAATATGACATGAATGTTCTCTGACTTATATCTCATTGTGCATACCTCCATCTACTACATAACAGTGTGGGCGTACAGCGAGTCATCCTCCATGTTCAATGGCACCTCTAACTGCATCAAGGTTGGCTATGGCAGACATGTTGTTTCTGTCGGATCACTGGAGCTCTCCAAGTAAATCACTGTACATGAGGCCACCTGGTAGATGAATGTTCAATTATCACTTGAATTACATGAAACAAGCTGTATTGTGTGAGACAGTGAAAAGCTATCTGTTGACTGAACCATACCTTAAATTAGCGGTTCCCAACCTGGGGTATGCATATTCCTGGAGGTACGCCAGAGTTTTCCCAGGGATTACACGGAGGGTTGGCTGAAGCTACGGTTCCGTGCAGTGGTGCAAAATGTTGCCACTTTGTGTGGTCCACGAAGGAGAAAATGTGTTTCTGTAATTCTATCAAATTCACACAAAACATATTCCAAGCAAACATTCAACGCTATTAGAAAACATCATGATCCAAGTCTATAAATTGCTATATTCGAAAGTCCAACAGTTTTCCCAGTTAAGATACATCTCATCTCAATTATTTGTAAGTTACGATTATTTCGCTTCATTTCAATGGTTAGTACCTAACTAGTAAGTTTGCGCCATCAAGTCCAACACCCCCAATACCAGGCTCTTGTGCCAAGAGTTCAAGCTCATTGGCTGTCACGGGGGAACATCACTGTCTAGAGTGATGTCACAGAAAAATTAGATCACCAAATTTTTTAATGCGTTGACAAGTAGTCTCGAAAATTTATCAAAAATCCCTTGGAGCGAGGCCCTTGAAGCTGGCACGCTTGAACAACATCGTTTTCCACGTAAACTCATTTAATAAGTCACCCCAAGGCTGGTTCACCATGGTAATTGATTTCTTTGACAGAGTACAAGCATACATCATGAAGTTAGAGTTGGTGGGATGGCAAAATCAAAGAAAGATGCTTCAACATCTAAGTGTGTCACTTCACATGGGGGGTTGGGGGTTCGAATGAACCCTCATTTTTGAGATAATTTTGTTTAGCATTTTCAGAAATTGTCCCGGAAATCCCTGGCTGAGTATGTATGCTTGAAACCCCCTTTAAACCCTGAGGATGGGCCTGCTTCAGGATGAGGAAATCGGACATGGAAAAATTAGACAATTTGTGCATGCGCACCTGCCTTCCATGAAGAGGAATTTCATACGTACCCGGATCTTAGAGCACTGGATTCGAATTTCATCCATTAAGTGTGGAAGATTTGTTGAAGTTTGTGAATGACTCCACCACACGTGATGCATTTGAAGCACGTGAAGCTCTTCCCCTGCCAAAGTGTTGGTCTAAGATGAACAAATCGTATCCATATGATGTAGCTGAAGTGCCCATGAGGGTATTGCTGATGTTTCCATCTACATATCTTTGCGAGCAAGGATTCATGGCAGTACTCTGCATAAAACTAAATTAAGGGACAGGGGTCATGACAGGGCACTTAAATCTTAATTGCATTTAGCAACAGCAGTCTTCTGTCTCACTGATCATTCAAGCCCCAGCTGGTACCAGGTAAGCAACCCAGCTAGCTGCTAAAGCCTGTTGTTTCAATGTTCTTGAGAGCTGATAAGACATGTCTGGGAAGACATGGGAAGGTGGGGGGTTCACAAACTAGATGGCTTCATCAGCTAGTCATCAAATATCTTTAATTCACTATGGATAGTGCTGGGTAGTATTACCTCTGACCAGTTTCCATGAAGTTTCCTACTGGGCTGAACCTCTAGCTACTCAGATACACCTGCATATACATATCCTGTTCTACAATCTAGCTCCTCCCATACCCCAGTGAAACAGGTCGATAAAAAGACAGGTTGTGCGTTATCATTAATTTAGTTCTGTATTTAATTGACATTATTTGATGTTGTGAGCTCTCATTAATGATAATGTAATGTTCCATGCATCCAAGTGAGCACCATGTTCAGGGTGGCAGGCCGTGTGGGAACACTTTGTTATAGGCAGAGTTGTTGCAAAATAGTTGCCAGATGCACGCTGTGTAATTTATATAATATTACTAATGATTTTGTTGTTATTTCTAAGTGTTGTACTTTTACTTCTACTTTTAATTCAAGTCCTTTTGAAAAGTAGTTTTACTTTTTACTCAAGTACTTTTTTACAAAGTACTTCTACTTTTACTCAAGTAGTTTTTAGGTGAATTACTTTTACTTTTGTACAAAATTAAAGTAATTCAGCCAGCCCTGCCCTTACCCCTTCACTAAGTAGCAGGGAAGAATAACTGTGTATGTAAGTAACCTCGCCCTTACTCCTTCATTAAGTAACAGGGAAGATTTAGTGTGTATGTAAGTAACCTCGCCCTTGCCCCTTCACTAAGTAGCAGGGAAGACTTAGTGTGTATGTAAGTGACCTCGCCCTTACCCCTTCACTAAGTAGCAGGGAAGATTTAGTGTGTATGTAAGTAACCTCGCCCTCAACCCTTCACTAAGTAGCAGGGAAGACTTAGTGTGTATGTAAGTGACCTCGCCCTTACCCCTTCACTAAGTAGCAGGGAAGACTTAGTGTTATGTAAGTAACCTCGCCCTCAACCCTTCACTAAGTAGCAGGGAAGACTTAGTATATATGTAAGTAACCTCGCCCTTACCCCTTAACTAAGTACCAGGGAAGATTCAGTGTGTTTGTAAGTAACCTCGCCCTTACCCCTTCACTAATTAGCAGGGAATACTAATGTGAAAGTAAGTAACCTCGCCCTTACCCCTTCACTAAGTACCAGGGAAGACTTAGTGTGTTTGTAAGTAACCTCGCCCTTACCCCTACACTAAGTAGCAGAGTAGACTAAGTGTGTATTAAGTAACCTCGCCCTTACCCCTTCACTGGAAGAACTAAGTGTGTATGTAAGTAATCTCACCCTTACCCCTTTACTAATTAGCAGGGAAGACAAATGTGTAAGTAACCTCGCCCTTACCCCTTCACTAATTAGCAGGGAAGGCTAACTGCGTATGTAAGTAACCTCGCCCTTACCCCTTCACTGAGTAGCAGAGAAGACTAAGTGTGTATATAAGTAACCTCGCCCTTACCCCTTCACTGAGTAGCAGAGAAGACTAAGTGTGTATATAAGTAACCTCGCCCTTACCCCTTCACTGAGTAGCAGAGAAGACTAAGTGTGTATATAAGTAACCTCGCCCTTACCCCTTCACTGAGTAGCAGGGAAGACTAAGTGTGTATATAAGTAACCTCGCCCTTACCCCTTCACTGAGTAGCAGAGAAGACTAAGTGTGTATATAAGTAACCTCGCCCTTACCCCTTCACTGAGTAGCAGAGAAGACTAAGTGTGTATATAAGTAACCTCGCCCTTACCCCTTCACTGAGTAGCAGGGAAGACTAAGTGTGTATATAAGTAACCTCGCCCTTACCCCTTCACTGAGTAGCAGAGAAGACTAAGTGTGTATATAAGTAACCTCGCCCTTACCCCTTCACTGAGTAGCAGGGAAGACTAAGTGTGTATGTAAGTAACTTCGCCCTTACTTCCTCTATGTGCCATCAGCCTTGGATGAGTGTCATCTATGAAGGTGACACAGTCTATGTCTGTGTACAGTTTGACATCCAGGCAGCAAGTGGGGCTCTATTTGTTGTCAAGTATGTTGTTTGTCTGTGTACAGTTTGACATCCAGGCAGCAAGTGGGGCTCTATTTGTTGTCAAGTATGTTGTTTGTCTGTGTACAGTTTGACATCCAGGCAGCAAGTGGGGCTCTATTTGTTGTCAAGCATGTTGTTTGTCTGTGTACAGTTTGACATCCAGGCAGCAAGTGGGGCTCTATTTGTTGTCAAGTCTGTTGTTTGTCTGTGTACAGTTTGACGTCCAAGCAGCAAGTGGGGCTCTATTTGTTGTCAAGTATGTTGTTTGTCTGTGTACAGTTTGACATCCAGGCAGCAAGTGGGGCTCTATTTGTTGTCAAGTATGTTGTTTGTCTGTGTACAGTTTGACATCCAGGCAGCAAGTGGGGCTCTATTTGTTGTCAAGTATGTTGTTTGTCTGTGTACAGTTTGACATCCAGGCAGCAAGTGGGGCTCTATTTGTTGTCAAGTCTGTTGTTTGTCTGTGTACAGTTTGACGTCCAAGCAGCGAGTGGGGCTCTATGCACTGTCACATCTATTGTTTGTCTGTGTACAGTTTGACATCCAGGCAGCATATGGGTTTCTTCATGCTGTCATGTCTGTTGTCTTCTTTGATGGCCCTAAGAGGTATAATTAGCTTTTCCTCCTTATATGTTAAATTTCTCCTAATCAACACAAGAATTTGATTATCCTTTAAGCTGCAGTACCAAACTGCTCTGAAACTTTCATATCAGCACTTATTGTTACTCCTGTGTCCTTTTCTTTTATCTAAAATTTTATTGTTTACATCCACAGGAATCGAACTGTAAAAAGACATACGTGCCCTTTGGGCACATCAGATGCATAACTGTGCCATTTTGCAATTTTATGTGTCCCCAAATTAATTTAATCAAAAGTTCAATTAATTTGCATAACATGGTAATTGTGAACATTACAGTTTATTTCATACTAGACCAGTAATCATTATTTGCAGTTTTTTATTATATTCAGTACATTTGATTTTGCTTGTTTGAAAATTTTTTCTGAACGAAATATGAGGTGTAAGCTATCTAAATATAAGATAGTTTTTACTTGTGCTAAAAAACTAAACACATACTTGATGTTTTTTGTTTGTATGATTGCCCACGTCTCTGGGTATATTAAATATATTACCAGTAATAATATCAGCAACAAAACGTCTAGAAATCACTACTCTTGAATTCCGAATAAGCGTCCCTATGTGCGTATTTATTTGATGAAAAATGCCACCCTATACGCACCTTATTTGGCACTATACTATTATTGAATTTAAAAATTTGTGCCAGCCTGTATTTTAGATAAAGCGCTAATCAGTAATCCACGGAATGCTTTACCGCTCGCGCTGAAATCACTTGCTCCCAACTGTAGCTGCCTGTGTCTCCCTCTGACGGCTAAATGTTTATCCTTTCGAACGACAGTCGCGCATTTAGGGGGATCACGTGCTTCTGATGATACTAGATTTTGATCCCGAAGCTTTACACCGTTAGATTTCCATGATTAGATGAATCGATCAGAAACCTTAACTCTTGGAGCTCGACATGGTATATTATTAGTTAAGATGCTATTAACACCGCGTTAACCGACCGTAAATAGCGGCGGTTTCCCCTGAAATAGGCTTGCGTATTTAATTCAATAAAACTTTAATGTCCATTTAAAAAAAGGAAATTTTCCCGGTTTTTAGCAGATATAAAATGTGGTTACTATATCAGCAGTGACGCGAATACGCATAAAGTTTACGCGTATTTGGCCAAAAAAAAATTAAAAATACCCCGCGAATCCGCGTAGTTTTCTAGGGACGCCTTGCCCTTGGCTTCACATCGTGTAAAAAATTACTTCGGCACTAAAAAAGATAAATATACTACTCCTGCTCCAGTCTCTGCATTGCGAAGTTGTGTCTAAAATTTGTCTCTCGAAATACTTTGGTTTTCACCGTTACGTCTTCAAATACGTTTTGAGAGTAGACACTTCGATCTGCGTCTACTGACTTGCAGGAGGAAGATCGCCCCAACACTCATTTCAGCTGAGTATCGTTTCATGTGTTCATTCGTCGGTTGCCTCGTGATTAATTTGCTCTTGTTTCGTTTTATGTTTAAACTTCCCGCAATCGGCCATTCAATATGTCGGCGGCGAATCTAGATCGGATCTAGGTGTGCTTGTGCTTGGGCATAGCCATGCGTATTGGCTGGGCGCGTTCATAGAATCTGCGGGTCTAGTTGACGACTTAGAAAGACTAGGTCACACGTGCACAGTTCGTTTTATGTGTCGAAGGGGAGCGACCATGACCCGGATTTCTGCCAACGTCCTCGACATAGTCGTTACCCTCCTTGGGGGCAACGATCTAGATGGGAAGTTTCCCTCACCTCCAAAGGCAGTATGGTCGCAACTAGGTAGATTAGGTGATGAATTGTTAGCTTTAGGGGTCCGTCAGGTATGTCTTTGCCAAATCGAGCGCCACAAGAAATGGCGATTTTGATACGGGAGCGGCTCGCCTTGCATCCGCTAATGCTGCGTTGCAGTCAGCATGTGGGGGGGGGCGCCGCGGTCTGTTCTAGTGGAGCCATAAGTACCTGCGGAACAGCCCGGCGAAGGTTTTCCACCAAGATGGCGTGCATTTATCCGATATAGGAAATTTCCGGCTGTTCCGCAGCATTCGGGGAGTAATTTTCAGAGCAGTTAGCCGGGTTGTCCAACAGCTGACTGGCGCCTAAGTCATCACACTATTCGCTAACCCCGCGGAACTCAGACCAGGTTGTTTTCCGTTTCACCCTCACTAGTTCGGGTATTTAACTTAAATTATCGACTATTGTTACTTCACTGATACCCCGTGCCCCAGGTAAGCCCTGCCCCCCCGGGTTACTTATTAATACGGGTAACATGAACATTTATCCACAACCAATATACGTTTCATTGTCGAGCGCTACTTGCTGGTAAGGTATTCATAATTAAGGGGTTTTATTACACATTTTAGCCTTATTACAGTCTGAACAGCATTCGCCTCAGTGCCAATGATAACTCAATAATCCTGGTGACTCTTGGTTGTTTTGTATGTCATCCGCGGACATCGTTCCCCTCTTTATATATGTCGCCATGGGTGATGTTCCCTTATTTTTTCGCATTGACACACACCCAGTTATGCGTCTCCATGGGCGGTGTTCACTTTACTAATGATATTTACACCTCGACGTTCCTAAATTGTGGGCGGTGATCCCATAACAGTCCATGATGACACTTTACGCGTTCGTGGGCAGTGCCCCCCTGAATGTTTGTGGTGATGGTGTAGCGTCTATGTCGCTGTACACGTTGTTCTTCCAAATGAAGATGATTCCAAATTTGTGTTTGTGTCACCAGGTTCATTGTTCGATTTCATAATAATAGTGCTGTCATTTTAGTGTTGCTATTATTAACAGTGACACAACGACTTACTGCGATGACACTTTATTTGCTATCGTGGGAGGTGACCCCCAACTTCTGGCAATTTTGCGTTGAGGTACTTTCGTGGGCGGTGACCCCCTAATTAACTGTGTTTGCAATTTCTGCATTGATGTACTATCGTGGGCGGTGTCCCCTAACTAACTGTGATTATAATTTTGCATTGATCTACTATCTTGGGCGGTGTCCCATAACTAAGTGTGACTATAATTTTGCATTTATCTACTAACGTGGGCGGTGACCCCCTACTTAACTGCGTTTGCAATTCTTGCATTGATATAATATCGAGGGCGGTGTCCCCTAACTAACTGTCATTATAATTTTGCTTTCATCTACTATCGTGGGCGGTGTCCCCTAACTAACTGTGATTTTAATTTCGCTTTGATCTAATATCGTGGGCGGTGTCCCCTAACTAACTGTGATTATAATTTTGCTTTCATCTACTATCGTGGGCGGTGTCCCCTAACTAACTGTGATTATAATTTTGCATTGAAGTAATATCGTGGGCGGTGTCCCCTAACTAACTGTGATTATAATTTTGCTTTGAACTACTATCGTGGGCGGTGACCCCCTACTTAACTGCGTTTGCAATTCTTGCATTGATGTACTATCGGGGGCGGTGACCCCTAACTAACTGTGATTTCATTTTATGTTGGTTTATCGTGGGCGATGACCCCACAACTAACTGTGATTTCATTTTGTGGTGATCTATCGTTGGCAGTAACCCCCTAATTACTTGGTTACTGTCTTATGTTGATGGGTTATCATGGGCGGTGACACCCCCAATAAAAAAAATTAAATAATAATAAAAAAATATTATTATTATTATCATCCACATATGGTCTTTAGAGACCTCGATGCAAGGCATCAGTCCTGGTGGCAATGTCACAACAATTTAGGGTTTATCTCTGCAGGTAGTTTTCATGTGTGCTTTTCATGAGTAGTGTGGTGGCAGTTTCCAAGCGTTTAGCTGTTCACTCAGTATTGGCTCTTCCACAATGTGTTGCAGGATGGCTCCATCTAAGAATGTTCGTCGTGGACGACCTCTGCGCCACAGCCCGGTGGCAACAAGGTCGCGGGCGGCGGCTAGCCGCGCTGCCGTTGCACGATCGGCGATGGGCCCGCCCCCAGCAGAGTGCCACGTCGTGCAGCTCTTTCACGACGAGCCGGCCCTCCAGCAGGTCGTTCGTCCGGCGGAGGAGGACGACGGAGGAACGCTTGTCGAGTATGGAGCGCCGGCTTGAAGCTTCTGACAAGACGTTGCAGGAAGTCGACGCAATGGTGCGTGGTCTGCAACAACTGCCTGCGACCAACGCCCTACCTGCGCCGCCTCCAATAGCGGTCCTTGTGGCATTGGCGTCGTCTGCTGGGGGGAGCATATCGCTCCGCCCTTGGCTAACCTTTGTCTATGGCCGCAGGGCGGCCATAAATCAAGTCGGGTGGCATCGTCTGCGACTGGCGCTCCACCAAGCCAAGTTCCAAGACCAAGGTCGGCCCCGTGGCCAGAGGCCATATCTTCACGTATCCATACAGGTAATGAAGTCCACACTCTCCCCAGGCCATCCCAGGATCTAGTAGCCTCTCAAGTCTCAATCTCGTATACAACTTCGGCCCTATCCCGTCATTCCCGCGTGTCTGACAAGCTCAACGCCCAGATTTGGTCCGGGAATATGTATTTCCTCATTGTTGCATGACTCCTCACCACAAAGCTATTCTGTGTCAGTTAGGCCCCATGTTCTGTGTCGTCCCTAGGGCAAGGAGCAGCACTGTGTCATTTGACCAATGGCACACACACACACACACACACACACACACACACACACACACACACACACACACACACACACACACACACACACACCACACACACACACACTGTGGTGGCCCCCACTCAGCGGCACGGTGCTATAGGCAACAAACCCAACCCAATCCTGCCCGACCAGCATCAGCCACCGGCAACCCTGCGGCCCATTCGTCGACTGCCAGTTCGCGACCAGCCGTTTTCTGGAGATAGTATGCCTACCCCAGTCTCTCCTGACGCACTTAGAGATGTCCTTGTCGACTACAATCATAATATTGTTGCGTATCTTCTCAATGGCTTTCCAGCACAACAAGATAAACGGGTCACCAACTTGAAGTCTGCCGTCGAATTTCCTGCAGTAATAGACAGCAAGATAGCGAAAGAGTTGCGCTAGGCAGAATCTTAGGTCCACTTAATGTAGTAGTCCCCAAAAAGACTCCTGGAGAATTCCGAACGATACATCACTTATCCTACCCAGAGGGTTCCTCTGTAAATGATTTACCCGGTAATTAGGTCTTTATGGCTAAAGTGGACATAGAATCGGCTTTTAGGATTATTCCAGTATCACCACTGGACGACCTCTTCTGGGTATGTTTTTCATGGATGCTGTCCTTCCGATGGGGTCTCCAGCGTTTGTGCGATCTTTGAGTCTTTCAGTACTTTCAGTACAAAGGTGGAGTTCAAATGTTTTTAGAAAGTCTATCAGAATTGCTTAACAGGTTAGGTCGTGGTGGGGTCGTCACAGGTTTGTGGGTGACCTTGTGGCGAAATGGCCCCACCTGTTCGTAATTAAATTTGTGTATTGGTGGTGGAAGACTTCTTGATGTATATATGTTATCGTCATGCTTGTAGGAATGTGGGTTCTGATAAACTTGCCGGACGGGGCTGTACATGTGTTCAGTTCCTGTCTGGTTTGCTTTGAGGAGCTCACATTCCTGTTAATGTTCTTCCCAAAGTGGCTGTGTGATAAGCAGTACACTTTGCAATAAAAACGTCATTTATTTGGCCCGTTTCAATTTTCTACTACATCGGACTTGTGTTGGTTATTGCATAAATGCATTTCTGTGTTTTAATTGTGGGTGCGAGCTTCGTTCAAGCAACGAAGCACGCATGCACGCACAATTAAAACACAGAAATGTGTAACTGTACTATGTTTGACTTCAATCGTAGCAGCGCCGTCGCACGGACTTTTGGTGAAGCTTGATCGACGCCTTGTCATATGCATCGATTTTACGGTAGCCTTGGTGCTACGCATAGGTGCCGTAGGAGAAGGCGATTATTGGTTTATTATTATTTTTTTAATCGTTTTGAGAAAGAAAATGTAATTTTTTGACCACGTAACATGTGTATATGTATAGTAGATACACGAGGAGAAGTTTGGGTGCTCTAGGTGGTCGCTCATGGTTAGGTCAGAAAGTAAAAGATCGCCAACTCGACCACTCGGTCCCATGCACTACATTCAGAAACGCAGATATGCAGAATATGATATATAATATGTATGAATGAATACTATCGTGTTCAAGCTACGGCAAGCTCATGCAATAAAATAAGCAAACGTGAAGCCGAAGGTCAAGGTTGCGAAGGGATCGTTTGCTATGTGTATGTGTTATATTCATGTTGGAGCATAGCGCCGTAGGTTATTGTAAAAACTCACAAATAAGTGAACTTGCGAAAACACTTCCATAATATGTAACTGTGGTTGACTAAAATGATTTGAATCTGAAGTAAAATATTGAATATTATGGTATTGTCTGTTTTTATAGGTCCTTATAGCTCTTCGATTTATGGCTAAGTCTGGCTATTTATCACAGTTGGTTGGCAAAAATACATGGTGTGTCAATATCCACAGTTAGCAGATGCATCAAAAATGAATATATGTACATTGCCTCGAAAACACATCAGGATATATACTACGACTATGAACAGTAAGTGGTACATAAAATGATATTTAACACACACATACGCAGTGCACCGGTAAGTAAATTAGCATCTGTTAAAGTACTTAAACCTTTTTAAATAAAAATGTCCCCACTATATATCTGATCATTGAAATATGTATATGTAACATCCTATTTACGATGACTGAAATAACATTTGAACAGAAGCAGAGGTACAATGATAAGCACAGAGAAGCATGGATATATTTATAATAATAAGTTTAAAACTCAACTGCCATCTTGTAAAATTATAAAGTTTATGTCAACAAATAATTTATTGTAGCGAAGCGAACAAGTGGCTAAACTGGTCCAATCATTTAATGCAGTTGGGGGCTTCCTACTAGTTGTGGGTGCTGTTGACTGCGCACAGTTATAGGCATCCTGGGACCTAGTCAAGAAGAATATGCATTTGTAAAAAGAAAGGGGTGCACAGCATACATGTAATGGTGAGTGTTTTTGTTGAATAACAACATATTATTATATGCACTAATTATAATATAAAGTCAGTGATTGTGAACAAGATTTAATAAGTTAGCCATCAAACAGGTGGTGATAAATGTAACATATAATAATTATGTAATCATTTTGTGTATGTATATACACATATATACATATATACACATAACACTATATACATATATATATATATATATATATATATATATATATATATATATTTTTGTATATATATATATATATATATATATATATATATATATATATATATATATATATATATATATATATATATATATATATATATATATATATTGTGTGTGTATATATGTGGTCAATGCTATATGTGCGTGTGTGTGCGTGCGTGGGTGCGTGCGTGCGTGCGTGCGTGCGTGCGTGCGTGCGTGCGTGCGTGCGTGCGTGCGTGCGTGCGTGCGTGCGTGCGTGTGTGTGGTCAATGCTTTACAATTTAGCGTAGTGTCACATTATATGCTATGCGATGGCAAGAACAGAACTCGAGGGAACATAATTGAGCTAATGCAGAAATAAAAGCGAGCAACCTGAGCTAGGTAATTAACTGTGATGGTTTATTAATTAGTGAGTTGAATCGCATGTCTTTATTTAAATCCAATGTATTATGATTAATTAGGCTGTCATATTTAGATGGCGGATGCATATGCTTTCGATTTTCCTTAATGGCATGGCACTAATGCGGCATTCGTTGAAGGGAGAAAACCCACCTTGGTTTATATATACATACATACCGTCATAATAAAAAATATAATAAAACTCGAGCAACATAAAAAACCCGCGTGATGTGCTTTGACAGCAATGGCAGCTTTAGCCAACGCTGCTTAGTAAACACAACACACATTCATAGTCGCCATGTTATTGATTGTGCAACGAAGCATGATTTAAACTAATGTGACACCGAAGCCGTTTCTCGCATTATCAACAATGACTGTCGTCTGTCAATGTTGTTAGGTTTCTGATTCGTGAGCTGGGGCCAGTTTCTCTAAGCAGATTTGCACGTTGACTAACGCTCGCTTTCTGACGTGCATAGCACAGCTATGAGTTTCACTGCCAAACACGTCACCATTCTTCTTGGTGAAACAGCTCGTTCAACAGCGAGTGTTCTGGAGCAATAGGGCGTGTTTCTTCTTTTGTGTGCAGACATCTGTGAAAACTAACGCTCCAAGAAAGTAAATGGATCTTACAAATTAGTGGGCAGCTTAAATCATTATGCAGATTCGTAAAGTCTGTTATTTAAGATTGGTATACTTGTATTGATAGACCAACTGAATGTGTTCGTTTTTTTGTAATAACGTTCCTTCCGCAATATATGGAAACTGCTGATCGCCAGATGGAGTAAAGAGGACTCACAAGAAGTGTTTCTCTCACAAGAGAAGGGGAGATCACATGAATGAGGAAAACATGTGAGACGTCAATTCAAATATTGTGAATTTCAAACTGGTCAACAAATAAAGTGATGCTAGAAATTGGGATCCCCATCTGCAGAAGAATAAAACGTGGTTTACATATATGACTTTTATGTGATTGATATCAATAAACATAACAGAGTACGGAGCACGCTTGCCTGATTTGAGGTTGAAATGGTTGCCTTCATTAGTTGTGCAGACTTTTGTCAAAGTTGCCTGCGTTGGAGATTTGAAACACACGCACGCACGCACAAACACACACACACATATACACACAGTGTAGTGATAATCATTGGAAGCTAAAACACCACATTACATTCTATATTTTACAAGCCTCATTGATGTGTGTGTGTGTGTGTGCGTGCGTGCGTGCGTGCGTGCGTGCGTGTGTGCGTGCGCGTGTTTGTGTGCGCGCGTGTGCCGCGTATGAGTACATGAGCGAAAGATCGAGAGAGAAAGCGAGAGAGACCCGGATAAAGATATATTCCATATGTGTCACAAACTCGTGTTTCTTCCTTCGACGAATGCCGAATTAGTTTTATAGCATTAAGCAAAAGCGACTGCATCCGCCATCTAAGTATGAAACCGCGGATAGTGCTCTTAATTAATCACATCAGACTGGATCCAAATAAAGACAAAGAAATGCAATTCAACTTATTCATTAATCAATCATCACAATCATCGCACGATTACCTTGCTCAGGTTTCTCGCATTTACTTCTACATTACCGTTTGACACACGAGCAACATAAGTACGTTCTTACGATTTATGTTCTTAGCATTGCATATAGCTTGTCACTACGGTCAATTGGACAGCGGGAGCTCATTTGTAAATCTGATAGATGATAAGAACTAATTATTGTATTCTGATCCAGTTTCCTGTTTCATGACACACGCCTAAGTCCAGTTCCAGCTTAAGTTACGCTAATTATGACATAGTCATTAGGGGTTGTTTCAAAGTAAATGTCACCTAGCGCAGTATGGGACATGCTCACGAAAACTACTAAACTGGCACGCCAAACTAATTTGATGCATAAAAAAATTCCCGAAAGCTGAACAATTTTGTTTGGGCTAATAACTAATTAGCGTACTTATCGTGACCAGGACCATTTCCTTATGCATTGTTTATGCCTTTCTGAGAAGCAGGGGCTTCTTCTGATGAAATGTCATTACCATTACCTGGTTGTGTACAATTCTGAAACTGTTATATGCAACCGTAATGTGTTTTTTATTTACACCAGACTTAAGGAATACATTGTACCACCGTATTAATTAACTAAAGTTGTCTAAATTGTGGTGCTGCATACATGAAATACGTTCACAAGGGCCACATCATTAATACATTGACTACTTGTAATCCCCTCCAGCCTGTCCCAATTGCTGTTGCTAGCTGTGAAGTTAATACAATACAATCCAATAAAGAAGACTTCTATAGTGCCAAAATCCGCAGACAACCGAGCTCAGCAGCGCACCAATACCAAATTCCCAATCGTCAACAGCTGATGGTGGTGCGCTGAGGAGCTAAGGAGGATAGGCCAGGTCAAATAGGTAGGTTTTTAGATGACGCCGAAATGTTTATATATCTTCACATGACTTAACTCTGACAGGTAACGAGTTCCACAAAGAAAGTGCAGCAACTGAGAAAGCTCTACTTCCAATGTTTGTCTTAATTCTGGGAAAAAAGTAAATACGAAGTAGATGATTGAAGCTGCCTAGGTTTCCATGCGGGAGTGAGCAGCGAATGTAAATATGCCGGATGCCCGGATGAAAGTGCTTGATAGGTAATAGTGCAAATCTTGAAAATAGTGCGAAGTCGAATCGGTAGCCAATGTTGAGATTTTAGAAGTGGTACCGAGTGTGAGAAACGAGGCGACAAGCAATTCTGCATACGCTGAAGTTTCATGATATCCTTGAGAACAATATTATGATATAGGGAATTGCAATAGTCAAGCCTACTGCTAATGAGAGCAGTGGCAATAGTTTTCGCAACAGAAAGAGGCAAATATCTGTGGATACGGTGAAACTCACGAATTTGATAAAAACAACAACGGCAGAATTGAGAAATATGTTGCCTAAAATTTTATTTTTGTCAAAGGCGTGCTGACGCTGTCAGTGTGAAATTTTGGTTTAGGACAGGTGTCGGGGGAAAACATTCCATTTTGTCCCGCTGCTTCTGTGTATCAATGATGAGAAATTCTGTTTTATCCGTATTTACCTTTAATTTACTGTCATTCAACCGGTGGAAGATGTCCTGGAGACAATCCCTGAGCTGGTTAAGGGAATAATTAGTGTCAGGTGTAGCCAAAGAAATGTAGATTTGTGTATCATCTGCATAAAGGTGGTGATCCAAGCTATGATAATAACTGAGCTTAACGGAGTAGTATAGTGAGTGAAGAGAAATGGTCCAAGAACAGAACCCAGAGGAATGCCACATGAAGTAGGAAGTGATGTTGAGAGGCAGTCAGCTACTTTAACTCTTTGCTGTCTGTCAGTTAGATATGATGAAAACTAGCTCAGTGCTATGCCAAATACACCATACCACAGACAAGCATTTTATAAGAATGGTATGATCGATGGTATAAAAGGCAGCAGATAGTTCTAGCAGGGCAAGGGCTGTAACTTTCCTTTGTCCATATTTAGGGTGACATCATTATGCACTTTTATGAGAGCAGTCTCTGTAGAGTGAAACTGTTTGTATGCTGATTGTGATACATTAAATAAACCATTTACCCTGATGTGAGACTGTAGGCGGTTTGCAACAACTCGTTCAAGTATTTTATAAATAAAGCTAAAGTTACAAATAGGTCTGTAACTGTTTAGGTCACACTTAGGCAGAAATGTCTTCTTAAGAAGTGGGCTGACAAATCATCTGGAAACAAGCTTGAGCACAGTGATGTGTTTACTATATATTTGTTATTGAGTTAATCAATAAATCAAGACCTGTGTTCAATAGTGTTGTAGGTAATGGATCGAGATCACATGACTTGTTTGGAGAGGACATGATTATTTTCCTCTCCTCATCAACAGTAGCAGGTGTGAAAGCAGCTATTGGAGAATTTATTTGCGGCAGATCCACGTTTACATGATTTGAAGCATGATCTGAAAATGTAGAATGTATAAGACTGACTTTGTCCCTGAAATGACCAGAGAAAGAGTCAAACAAAGACTTTAATGAAGCATGTTTATTAAAGATGGTGTAGGCAATCTATGTAGAATTTTATTTATGCAATTCCAAAGTTGAGGTGGGTTTTCAGAAATCATACGAGTATAATAATCCGATTTAGCTTTAGCCATTTGTCTATTGCAATAGTGACACTCTTTGACATAGTGCGACCTGTCTAAAGGTGAGCGTGATTTTCGCCACACACGCTCAAGGTAATGGCGGCGTATCTTTGACTGCAGAATTTCAGGAGTCATCCACTGACATGGTTTTTTTTGTGATGCTGATTTGGAGGTTACGGGTGCATGTTTGTTTAGTAAAGTATCAAGGACATGATGATATTGTGTACACCAGCCAAACAGATCTCCCATCGGGTTTCTGACAAGGTCTGATTAAGAATATCACCAGTAAGGGCACCAATGTCAATCTTATGAATGGGTCTGTAAAATATCCTGCGTTTTGATAATACCGGTGTTCTTGATATTTTGACATCTACAATAACAGTGTGGTGATCTGCTACCCCATCCACAACTGTAAGTGCCTGGATAGTGTCAAAAGTTGATCGAGTTATTACGAGGTCGAGCCAGATTCCATGGATGTGTGTTACAAAAGTGACATGTTGTTTTAAATCAAGTGATGTCAAAATGTCACCAAATAAAGTGGGTACTGTTGATGATGTATTCAAATGAAGATTAAAATCACCAAAGATGTAAATTTCCGAGAGCACATGTAACCCGATGGAAAAATGTCAGCAATACATGCAACAGTGACATGTGGTCTGAGCCATGTATATGTAACAATACATGCAACAGTGACATGTGGTCTGAGCCATGTATCTGTAACTATACATGCAACAGTGACATGTCGTCTGAGCCATGTATCTGTAACTATACATGCAACAGTGACATGTGGTCTGAGCCATGTATATGTAACAATACATACAACAGTGACATGTGGTCTGAGCCATGTATCTGTAACTATACATGCAACAGTGACATGTCGTCTGAGCCATGTATCTGTAACTATACATGCAACAGTGACATGTGGTCTGAGCCATGTATATGTAACAATACATGCAACAGTGACATGTGGTCTGAGCCATGTATTTGTAACTATACATGCAACAGTGACATGTGGTCTGAGCCATGTATATGTAACAATACATGCAACAGTGACATGTGGTCTGAGCCATGTATTTGTAACTATACATGCAACAGTGACATGTCGTCTGAGCCATGTATCTGTAACTATACATGCAACAGTGACATGTGGTCTGAGCCATGTATCTGTAACAATACATGCAACAGTGACATGTGGTCTGAGCCATGTATATGTAACAATACATGCAACAGTGACATGTGGTCTGAGCCATGTATATGTAACAATACATGCAACAGTGACATGTGGTCTGAGCCATGTATCTGTAACTATACATGCAACAGTGACATGTGGTCTGAGCCATGTATCTGTAACTATACATGCAACAGTGACATGTGGTCTGAGCCATGTATATGTAACAATACATGCAACAGTGACATGTGGTCTGAGCCATGTATTTGTAACTATACATGCAACAGTGACATGTGGTCTGAGCCATGTATTTGTAACTATACATGCAACAGTGACATGTGGTCTGAGCCATGTATCTGTAACTATACATGCAACAGTGACATGTCGTCTGAGCCATGTATCTGTAACTATACATGCAACAGTGACATGTCGTCTGAGCCATGTATTTGTAACTATACATGCAACAGTGACATGTCGTCTGAGCCATGTATCTGTAACAATACATGCAACAGTGACATGTCGTCTGAGCCATGTATATGTAACTATACATGCAACAGTGACATGTGGTCTGAGCCATGTATCTGTAACTATACATGCAACAGTGACATGTGGTCTGAGCCATGTATCTGTAACAATACATGCAACAGTGACATGTGGTCTGAGCCATGTATATGTAACTATACATACAACAGTGACATGTCGTCTGAGCCATGTATCTGTAACTATACATGCAACAGTGACATGTGGTCTGAGCCATGTATCTGTAACAATACATGCAACAGTGACATGTGGTCTGAGCCATGTTTCTGCAACAGCCAGAATGCCAATCCTTTTAGACCTTTTAGAAAGTAACAAATCACTGAGTGAAGCAGTCTTACCCCGAACTGATCGGATGTTTGTCGTTGCAAACCTCACATTATGACTTGAGGCTGGCCCAGTATTGATATCTCCAGCTAGCAGAAGCAGTATGGCAAATTTAAAAGTTGGTTTTGAACGAGGGATTGGCAACAATGTTCGGTTAAATCAAAGATTGAGGCATGGCAAACTGTACAAAAAGGAAAGTGAATGGTGTACTCTTGTACGTTGGGGAAATACTGGGACAACTTTCAATTTTCGAGAAGTAAGCGGTTTGCATAGAGCAACGTCATCGTCTCGCAAAGTAAGTGACCTGGACAAGAAGAAAATACTCATTATGAATATCGGTGCCATGATCTTGATACAGCTTGAAATGTTGTAAAATGTTCATATTGTTGTTTGCACACCTTTGATTAATGATAAATTGAATTCTGGGAAGATTTGCCTCTAAAACGAGGTGATCTGTTTATTGACAAGTCCCGCTGGTGGAACCCAGTTGATCGTTGTGATCGTTGGGGCGAGGCAGTCACGCAACGGCGCCCAAGCATCTGGCCAACTAGTTGGCACTTAGGGACTTGGATGTAGATTTACCGCCTAAGTTGGGTGCCCGTCATGCAATGGACTCTAATTTTTTTTAAGGAATTACCCGTTAACTAGTGTGTTGTTAGCCCAGCAACGGTATTGTAAAACGAGAACAAACAGCATGACCTAGTTGGTGGAACATCTATACATATAATAAGCAACAATTTGACAGTACAATCGTGAAAACAAGAATAACTTGGTGAACCAACATCATGAATCAATTGATGAACCAACACACGAATCAATCGGTAAACCAAGAACATGAATCAATTAGTGAAGTAGCAACAAGAATCAGGCAGTGGTCTAACACCATGAATCAAGCAATAAACTAACAACATGGACACATTTAACAAATTACTTGTAGAACCAAGAACACGAATCAGTTAGGGAATTGATGCTAAGAATTAAGTAGTGAACCAAAAACGTGAATCAACATGTGATAAAACAACATGATTCAATTCATGAACCAACCACACGAAACAATTCGTGAACCAACAAAATAAATCAACCGGTGAACCAACTACACGAATCAACTGGTGAATTGGCAACACGAATCATTTAGTAAACAAACAACATTACTTATGTACTGAACCAACGATATGAATCAATCAGTCAGTTGGTGAACCAGCAACTCGAATAATTCAGTAAACAAACAAACTTACTCGTGTAGTCAACCAACAACATGAATTAGTTGGCAATCAATCAATCAATCAATCAATCAGTATTCCATATAAAATAATAAATACCTAGATTAAATACAGTATATTTAAAAATTAATCAAAGCTAAGATCCATTGATGCCGCAATTTCGACATTCTGTACATGTCGCTAATTGCAATGTTCTGTGTAATGGGATTCAGTGACTTGTCAGTCCTAGTCATTAAGCTATGTATTCTGGTCAATATCCTGTAGGAGTTGTTATAAGCGACAACAAATTGCTGAAAATTTGCTTTTCTACAATTTACTCATAAAGCACACATATAAATATTACTGACATACGCAATAAATAGCTTATTTTTATAGCAATAGAACAGAAGTGAAACTTTTGACGCAACATGTTATTCTCAGCATACAGAAGTCTCACTTTGGTTTGAATGTCAGCCTCATCTGATAAGTCGTTACAAATAACATGTCCAAGATAATTATATGAGGTGGCGTAGTCTTTCCTCCTAAGGTCATTTTCCTAGCAAGATTTGCATTTCCAGAGTCAAAGTACATGACCAAGGATTTACCAACATTATATTGAACGTCGTGTTCAATAAAGACCTGTTTATGAATATCTACCTTTAATACCATTCAGCATGCAATGTAAACACAATATTCGAGTCAAAACAGTCACTCTAACATAGATAATTGGTGCAATATGATGCATGTACATGTGATCACTGGTGATCACATGCACTATTGCTACATTTTAACCAACAGCAATGCAGAACTGTTATATATCTGCCATGTAAAATTTCAATTCTATGAGTGCATCATAGAATTGAAAGTACTCCCAACAGTACATATGTACAGTATCCACCAATGTTGTATTCTTACAATAAAACAGCTCTAATCAGCTCCTACGACACAACAAATTGTCATTATAACCATAAATTCGTCTGTTTCGTATATAACCAATATTTTATCTCATGCACAGCGAGCTCCTCTGTAGACTGCAACCGTATACGATATATACTTATATCAAATATAGCTACCATGTAGCAAATGTACGTCGTCCCACAACCTCCAGAAGTCAGGACCAGGAAGGCAAACAGGCCTCTGATTGCTACAAACTTTGGTCAGTTTAGATATTAAACAATGCGAGACCACACGTAGTAAACCACGTGCAGTGTGTGTGTGTGCGTGTGTGTGTGTGTGTGTGCGTGCGTGCGTGCGTTCGTGCGTGCGTGCGTGCGTGCGTGCGTGCGTGTTTGCCCGCGCTTGCGTGCGTGTGCATGGATTTGACTGAATATGACATTTCACTGATTTCGCCTACACAGTAGCTACGAAGTTTCACTCACAACAGAGGTATCGCGTTTACAGAAGACTTTCCGCAGTTCGTTCTGGTACGGGCGATATTGCAACGCATAGAGGAAAGGATTGATGCAACAGTTAGCAAACATCGCTGCAACGGTGAAATTGTAATAATTACTGGAGAAATCCAGAGGGGCGCCGAAATTGAAAGCAAGAAAAGTTAACTGGTTCCAAGAGTTACACAGGATATATCCAATAACGACGAGCAACAGCGTTTTTAGAACGTTGCGTCTGGCGCGCGCCTTGTTAATCGTTGCCTCGTGGCAGAGATTTGGAGCTTCCGGATGTACGTGAGTTCGTAGGCGTATAAACATCCTGCTGTAGCATGTAATAAAGACAGTAATTGGGAGTAGATATTGCATTATGAAAAACGTCACACCGCTTGCCATTCTCAAAGGTTGGTTAGATATTTCAATAATTGTACAACTGCCATTAATAACATTGGAAGTTGGCACTATGAAACATAACATCGATATCGGCCCTGGCCACCAGGAGGCGCTGGCTAAGAATATAACAGTTGTCTTTGAGAAAGAAGTGTGATGGAATATTGGATGCACAATCCCGATATACCGTTCAATGGTCATAGCTATTAGACTGTAAGACGACGATACCATTAAGCTCCACAGCGGCAGTTCATTCAGCCAGAATTTACACAAGATGTCACCGCCCACTCCGGATAAGTTTTCGTTAGAAACGTTCAACGTTTTCGTTATCAATATTAGAACGGACGTCGCGAAATCAATGCTGCTCTGGTTTAAGACGAAGATGTTTGTAAACTTGTTGCGCATCGATGCACTGTGTAATATGACAAAGATAACTAGAGCGTTTCCAAATATGCCAAGCGTAGAGATCAAAGCATACGCAAGTTGTTGATAGTTCGTTGCGCCAGTGCCGTTTTCATAGTTGTCTTTGGTTATATTAGTCGTTGAATCATTGTTCGAAGCCAGCGCTCGAGAAATGTTCCACCCACCGTCCAAGACAAATTCGTTTCTAAGCGCAACCATGGCTTTTTATTGTCGAAACAGCTTAACCGTTACTTAGCACCAGTGCTTCAATGGGACGTCATTTTGAACGACGCGAGAGTGTGGGTGGTCTCACTCGCGTCGTTGACATTGGATGTGCTTTCTCTTCGTCAGCCTGGAAAGCAAAGGCCAGTTTGATGTAAAGGGAATAACAACAAGGCATTAGCAAAAATCCTTTTTCGGTGTGTACACAAAGTTTAATATAGCATCAACGAAAAGCCAACATAAAAAGTTAACGTAAGCGCGTGTAAAATTGAAAAATGAGCGAACACGTAGTTTTGCGACGATACAGATGAAATGGGCTTACATTCAGGCAGTGATTTATATGCAATGCTTCGTGCTTCATCATAGTTTCGTGCTATTTTTACGAGTGGTGGCGATGTCAATTTTCCGGAATAAAAAGTGAAATGTAACCATTTCGAACCGCTAGCGGCAAGTGATACCCCAGAATAATCTTCGAATTCGGCTCTTTCGGAGCAGTTTAGCGAAGCCAGTGGTCTTCGACTTCGATCTTATTTACATTCTGACCTAACCATGAAAACGACCACACAGAGCCGTCAATCGTCTCCTCGTATATCAAAAATACATGTAAACATGTCACTTGGTCAAAAATTGCTCTCAATTCCAGATAACTTTCAACATTTAAAAACATTTTAAATAGACAAAAACTCGCCATCTCCTACGCCTAGCTCCATAATATGATGAGGTTTGATTTAGTTTTTGTAAATGTTGAGCGCTACATTGAAGTAAAGTTGAGTTTATTATAAATTTATAATTTTAAGCACTACATGGAAGTAAGGGTATTTTCTTCTTCTTCCTTTTCGGCTCAGAACTCTATGTTAGCCACATATAAATGTGGCTAGAGTATTTTCGAGCCGTTATCACTACTGCGTGGGAGCGGTTATGTAATGCTGGTTCGGGTCCGTGTTGGTCAGAATATGTCGCGTCTACGTAGTTAGGCAATGAATTAGTGCATGGGCTATATGATATCTAATCTAATTTTGTATAACATGTCGTGTATACGTATGGTGGTGGAGAAGCTTGGCGGCTCTAGGTGGTTGTTTTTATGGTTACGCCAGAAAGTAAAAGATCGCTCTGACAGCGACGTGCAGTCCGCTTGCGAGGCCTGCTTGCCTTCGATGCGAGCGACGTACTCGTCGCTGTCTCTGTCGCTGACTGCGTTCGGACTTCGGGTTCTACGGATTGATGACATCAACATAGCTTCTACTACCTGGAATAATGTTGGCACATCGTGCTCTTTCAATGGTATTTTAGCACGAGGAAAATCCAGGGCTGCCATTTTCTCCGGGTCGCAGCCAAGTTTGTGCTTCGTCTTCGTGAAGTTTGAAGGCTTCATTTTCTCGGCCATTTCTTTAGCAAAGTTGGCCGCGTAGGGCACCGAGATGAATTACAGGTTACTCTAGTCTTACTACTGTTTACATTACAACCGTATGCCGCACAAAAAAAACATTGTGACGCTCGCTTCGAAACAAAGCTATCGCTTTAAACATAGGTGAATTAATGGAAAGTCCCAGTCTCGATGCCACGTTACCAGAGACGTCACATTGAAGCTTGGCGATAACCGCGGGAAAACTATACATAATCCAGGCACTCCGGTAGGACAGGGTATTATTTGGAATTATTAATTAATTGAATTCTAGTTAAATGTTCGGTGTTGTGGAAATAGAAATATACTGCAAGATATAATATAATATGATTTCAAGCAATCGTTCGTTTATTCCCTTTAATAACTAATTGCATTAAGTCATTAGACATTGACAAAGTCCATATGTGCCAAACTATGGGAAACAAATAAAGCTATGTAATCCTGGCATTTGCTAAATTGCTTTGACCTCGGAGGTCAACGAAAGTTGGGAACCGAAAGAGCCCAGGGAACCATGCATGGGCCCAGCTCCAAACGTTTACGTTGCAATTTTGGCAAGGACACTCACGGAAGATGTCTAACTGTCCTGCGGCTGAGAAGGGGGGTGCTTTAACAAGGTGAAGCAATGGTAAAGCCCATTGATTATTTAGGCAATCGTAGCGCCTCTATTGACGGGTTCTGTATTTGGTAAACATAGAGAATAAATACACCAGAGGAGGTATTCCAAGGGGCAGACACAAGCTACATTTTATGCATCCACGTTATCGGTAAGGGTGGTCCTGGCGGGCCATACCTGCTTTACCATTAGAATTCAAAATTGCCGGTTATATTTAACAATTAAATTAATATTTTAAACTTCTAGACATTAAGTGTCTATATATTTTACTGTGATATTTACCTTCACTGTTTTTTCATTGTCAACGTGGGCGATTATATTGCCATTATATATGTAGCCGTCTGATGTACACGATTAAAATCTCGTCGAACCTGGAACAATGCGTTGATTACACTTCTATAGTACTCTAGTACATATTGCCGAGCGCAAAGAAGACAACTAAAACACATTATATCTACGTCTTTGAGAAATGACTTTCCGGACAATTGCGTGCGGCCCAGCAAAACATAAGAGGGGGAGGCATAACTTACAAGCCCTTAGTGCGTGTTTTTCTTATGATGTTTTTACCTCACGACTCACTCACCTTCACGGAACTTTTAATTCAGATGTATGCATAGAATGCGTAGAATCTGTTGTCGTTGTATCATCTGTCTTTAAATACAACATGGTGATAATTACATGGCTATGTAGCTATTTAATGATTTCTTCAAAACACTAGGAGGCACTCTAATTGTCTATCGTACAAAACAAAGTTTCAATTATATGATTATATGCTAAAGTTCATAACTGTAAGCATATTGCGTTACGAAACTCAAAATATTTTTTTTAATATGTGCTATAGCTGCAGTTATTACATACCTGCAATGCTGACATCGACTGGAAAACACACATTCCCTCCTTCGTGAACGACTATGAAGTGACTACGACGAAATACAACAGCGTTTTCTCTTATGATGCATAAACACGCCCTCGTTGGTGATAGGCACAACATAATTAATTCAGATAGGTACCACGGCGATGAGGCACACATAGAACGTGTGATTACATGCAGGCAACACGAAGGCATATGGAGAAACTGCAAAACGTTGGCAATG
The DNA here is from genome assembly GCA_033239005.1 of Lamellibrachia satsuma. NCBI lineage: Eukaryota > Metazoa > Annelida > Polychaeta > Sabellida > Siboglinidae > Lamellibrachia > Lamellibrachia satsuma. The sequence continues at coordinate 11,965,268 of BSQZ01000006.1, forward strand.
CCCTTCGCAACACAATATGTTTAAAGTAATTAAAGTTAGATCTTACATCAGGCGTGCTATCATTGATTCCTTCGGAAATACAATTCAAACGCTCCAATAGAAGACTTTTCTGAATATATTTTTAAAAATTATGATGTGATCTTTCCCTAAGGAATCTCTGAGTATCTTTTACACGCACGCACCACACACACGCACACACGCACGCACGCACGCACGCACGCACGCACGCACGCACGCACGCACGCACACACACACACACACACACACACACACACACACACACACACACACACACTTGGTCGATAATATATGTGAAATTAGTGTCATGTAATTCTTGTCCTATGGGGGTCTAGACATGAGATTAGTAGGAGTTTTATCCGATAGGGGCGGTTCTTCGGCAATAATTTGTGAACTTAATAAATAAAAATAGTGTCATTCGTGTCCAACAGGGGATGTAATATGTGAGGTTCAGAGATATCTCAAAAGGTGTAAAATCTGGCGTGAAAGCGGTGACTTTATTGTTGTAACGACAATAATAGTATTTGATCATTGTATAGAGCGAACGGATTTTTTAAGTAGTCATGGCCATCACATGGTTCCACTGGTTGTTGTATAGACGAGCATGCGTAGGGTGTTCATTCTTTCGTGGTTCCTTTTTGTGGCCATGCCATAGCGCGCCAAAAACTATTGCTTAGCTTTCCGAAGCTGGTTATTGCGTAGCAATCCGTGCATCTTTCCGATCGTTGTGCTATCGTTCTCCGTTGGACCTAGTCTCGCATTTGCGACTCTCGCTTGCCCTCGTGAACTCTCCGAGAAGAGTGTGGCCCCGAAGGCGTGGTCTCATTGTTACCGAATCTCACCACTCCATTTTGTGTAGGCGTTCCCGTGATGCGCCTGCAGCCAATCAGCGTCATTATTGAGATTTTACACACATCTGTTTGCCTGATTTACGTTTTCAGTATGAGAGTTGTGTCAACTTAATAACAGTTTAAAATTAATTCGAATTGCATCGAATAAACTGATAAAAGGTCATTCCTCTTTTATGAGTTAGCCAAAATGACATCGTAATTAACTAATTATGTGCATCCAGAATATGTGGTGCATACACAATTTCCATCACAATGAAAAGTACGGTAAGAATCTAGGCAAAGAGGCGTTGGGGAAACGGTGGCGCCACACCACGGAACCTGGAAAATCGAGGCTACATTGAATCAGAGCATACATGTCAACTCTCCGTCATTCGCACGGAGTCTCCGATATTTCGATATAGCCGATACATTTCCGTTGAGGAGATTCAAATTTCCGTCATTTGATGGTCAACTAACAATATATGTTTCCCATTTATTATTTTCCGTAAATTCGTTCGATCATATAATCATTTGGGTAAAAAGAACAGGAACGTTCTAATTTCAATGAGGCGTTGCAAGCGTAATCGGCCGTCCGATTCAGGTAACGCGGCAAAAAGCGATCGTATCGGTTGTTTTCAAAGACAGTTGGCAGAAAGACTGGTACTTAAAGTCAACTGAAGCATCTAGTGGAAAGTCATTGCTTCTTGTACGCACGTCAAATGGTTAACTGGTGTATTATCAACACTGAAAACGGTAAGCTAAAAACCAAAATAGTTACCATTTATAATGTCAACAAGAATGTTTTACCAAATATCATACCTTACCTTAGGTTGCCTTAGGATGGTTCTGATGCTTGTGATTCCTCGTTAATCTTCTTCATCATTTAATAATAATTCAAGAGTCCCGGTTCCAGTTATCGGTGTTGCTTCATCATTATATAAAATCGCCTGGTTGGACCATTATTTGTCCAGGCGGTTTTTTAATGAATTTATGGATCGTAGCTGCCAAGTTTTAGAATTCTACACAACCTGTCACCCCGTTGTAGCGCAATTTATATGTTCGCTACAATTTATGTAAAATCGTGTAAACGAAACAAAAGTCGTGGCTTTCGGCCTATGCACCATAAGAGTAACTAAGACATAACCATTTATAATTACAATTAAGAATGTCACGCCAGTGGTTTACTAGGAAAACCTTGTTGAACATACATTTTAATTTCAAGGCCGCGCCATACCATTAAATAACATTACGTCATGAGTGCGGTATTTCGACAACATTCGCTTGCCAAATGAAAATATATTCGTATACACCTATTCGTATTCTTGCCAGTAGAATATGGCTATGTTACTTGCGTCCAAACTCAACTTATATAACATATGTTGGCCTTTGTTTAGTAAACTGGTCTTCTTTCTGGCAAAATAACACGTTTGTTTGAGACTATGCATTGGCTCTGTATATGTCGGCCTCCCTTACTACGTCACCTTAGTCTAGGTCAACCCGATTTCATAGAACTGCGCATGCGCTTATCGGTCGCGTTGACTAACATGTCAGCCCTCGGACATTCAGAGAAATCACCGGATTCTCCAACTTTTAAAACACATTCTGGCGTAATATTTTTTATCTTAGTTGCACGTGGTTAGTTTCCATTATTTCTTTTAAGTGCATAGCCCCAAAACCATAACTTTTGTTTCGCTTTAACGAACGCATTCGTTCAACAATATTTAACCTTTTATGCCGTTTAGAAAGGTCGGATAATCTATTTTTCACGCTTTTATTAATTGCAGAAGTCCAACGAATCAGTATCGGATTGGTCAATTGTATACTTTTAATACATGACTTGGTTTACATGTACCTTTATGTGTATATTTATATATATTTTATTTTGTCTATATGTACTTTTAATGCACAGCATGTGTGTATGTTTATATATTTTATTCTGACCCATTTTGTATGAAATAAACATTATTATATAATTATTAATATTATAATTATATATTATTATAACATGCCGTTTTCGCAAAATTCTCAACAAACTTTTGCGCATGTTCGAAACAACTATCAGTTATTGCATCTATTCTAAGTTGGCTTCAGTGAACTGCTCATCAATATCGAACGACGGAAATATACATTTGTCAAAACGAGGCTAGTGCTGGGATTTGCCTTAAAAGAAAGAGCGTCTTCAAAAAACGTCACTGTACAGTAATATACAATGCATTAAATGTATAAAAATCACAGGGCCGTTCTATTACGTTCCTGTAGTAATAATTGCGAACCGCTGCATGCATTGTCGTCCGATTAAGTAAAATGTGACGTATTTGCAAAATGCACCGATGTGTCGCGATGGTGCTTCCATCTGGCGATCAGTGTAGAATTTCCATATACGAAAATATGCATAATCTTCGAAAAAGTTCACTTTGTCAGACTCCCAGTGACCGATATTTGATTTTATGTCTACCTAAACTAACGTGAGATCCAGCGAGATCTCACAATGAGTGTTGTGGTGCCACCGTTTGTCGCACACATCATCACCTGGTATCAATGTGTACTTTTCATTGTGACGGAAATTATGCATGCACCCAGATTCTTGGCGCATACATAATTACCTAATTATGATGCTGGTGCTTCATGGGAACGCCTACACAAAATGGAGTGGTGACTGTGGGTAACAAGGAGACCGCGTCTCTGAGGCCAGACTCTCCTCTCGGCGAATTCATGAAAGCGAGCAAGAATCACAGAAGCGAGACTAAAACTACACCGGAGTCTATATGCCAGAGGCAGAAAATGCAGTCCACTCCGGCACAAGTTGGCCTGCTGAACATTTTGAACAATTTATATTGTAATGCTGAGAGCCAAAGCATACTCGACATCAGGTTTAACGCCGATGATGATATTTCCAGGAAATGACAATATAATTTTCCGTTACAATGAGTACTAATTGTTTATTGATACACACCTTCGAACTCTCACGCATTCGGCGTTTCACACATTTCTATCTAATGTCACACACCTAATGTCACGCCCAGGGCTGGCTTACAATCAGGGACAG
>BSQZ01000006.1:11974161-12036661 GCA_033239005.1 Lamellibrachia satsuma
TTTTTAATACATGAACCATCCCCGTGGACCCTTAGCACGCCCATGCATTCAACACTGACGGCATACGACGGAACAAACAAACAGACAAATAAACAATCACAAATTGTTTTATAGTAGAGATGATCGTTCTTATAACTCATAGCCTTTTTCTGATCTCGTACTTCTCATCTGCGTCTCCGTGCTCAACCACCATCGATAAATAAGGAAACACTTCTGTTTCTTGTAAACACCATAGCATACATATAAAGAAAACCAGGTGAGAGCTATGTCAGGTGCACCATACACAAGAAAATCTTTGTCTCTCTGTCTCTCTTTTATCTATCTCTCTATTATCTGTATCATTATTATTATTACTGTTGTCTTTTTGATGTTAACTTTCAATCCACGTAGTTCCAACAGAATCTGCCAAGATTATATAGCATTATGCCTACTATTTGCTTTGTCAAGGTATAATTATCTGCATATTAATAATCTCTTCTGTTCTGCTAATACGTCCATCACTATAATGAATAGCCACGGGATGCACCCGTTATACTCTTATACTAATGTCAAACTCATCCATCAAATCTGCTTTCCTCAGGCACCAGCACATCTTCAGCGTCATATCTAAGAATGTATGGTCCTGTTATTCGGTGGGCATTCCGTAAGTATGTTTCGTTGCAGAATGTCAATAAATCTTTCCTAAACATGGGTCTAGTCCTTGGGCTTTGCTAAGTTTCATTTGCTTGATAGCAATGTTGACTTCTGCTAGTGAGAAGATGTCGGTGTCAATGCTGGTTTTTTTCTCACAGATCGGATCAACTGGATAGTTGGATGTTCTCGTATTATCTGAAGAGAGCAGTTGTTTGAAGTCGCTGACATCTGTCGAGAATAGCATGATACATCATGAGTCTTAGGGTTCGCTTTAAACAGAGCATGTATGATACGGTCTGTTATCTTGGTGATTGATACAAGGTTCTGCAGCAGCTTAGATTTCAATACTACTCCAACGCCCCCAACTGCTGCACCTTGTCCATCACGTCTAGCGGAGACTGTGTGTATCATGGAACTACCTATCCTTGTAGCTTTGACATATGGGTTTTCTTGTAGGTGGACTAGTCTGTGTTCTTGAATACAACTCACTGATATGTCAAAATCCTTTATGTGTTTGTCACCAGTTGGTGGTGGTAAACTCCTTCTTCCAGAAGAGGGAGTCACATAAGATAACCTACAGAAGTGGGAACAACAGAACAGAGATAGATCTGCTGTACACAGTTATACACCATTTGGGAAGTAGATTTGCGCTGCAAAATACAGTGATGTGTGTCTCTGTTTCTAACACAATGGCTCACAAAATATACATGTAAATTAAGCAGTAAATCATGTTTCTTTTTTCTAGAAGCTCTATAATATTTGGAAAGTGCCCTTTCGAAACATCACCCAGGCGAAAATTTACTGCAGTCTACGGTGATGTATTTTTTGTGTCTGCATACGGGTTTTCATTTTATGATGATATTTGTGCAGTGAAATATGGTTCGCATCTGTTCGTAAATTCTCTCTTAACGTTATTCCCTTGCGTATTCGCTTTATATATGGTCATTGGTGGTCTGGTGGCACGAATGACACACGTAGGAAGATCGTTGTTTATGGTCGTTCGGTAGTTAGTTTGACATTTAGTATCCAATTATAACTTTAATGAAATTATTTATCTTCCAGCCGCCGTAATTATCTAGACGGAAGGCAGATGTTTCACGTCTTTTATATCTTGCCTTGTAATCAACTGATCATTCTATGAAAAAAAAATCTAATCTTAAAGTGTTTTACCACATTAAAGTATTATGCCGGTAACGTAGTATATATGTATGTCAATAATCAACAGAAAAATTAATTAATAAAACATGTTGTTATAATTTATAAATAAACTAAGATTTTTACTAACAGTACATTGTGGATGAACAATATATAAACCTGCAGCATTTCATACATAAACAGCGACACCATTGCAGATAACAATATTTGTAGCTGAACACAGTAATAAGACTCAGTATAAGCAGTATTAGTGTGCAAACAGTCGTTGGGTATGATAGCTTAATTATGTAGCAAGTGCTAAAGGTCCCTCCTCAATTAAAGGTCCCTCCTAAATTAAAGGTCCCTCTTCAATTAAAGGTCCCTCCTAAATTCAACTGTTTTGTTCGTGTCATTTCAAATTCATTTTGCGAAAATTCAAACGTACCTAGTATCTACTACGACATGTTAGCTCGTTTGTGTAACTTTTGTAAGTAGTTTTTTTTATGAAATCATCAGACAAACTATTAAATTATTTAATGTTTGATACAGAATGCATTGAAGTGAAAATGGAAACGCTGAAAACTCACGAATTTCGCTGTATCATGTGATCGGCGAGAGGATGGAAGTCACGCCCATGAGCGTGTTTACTAGCGACTAAAGACAAATCTTTCGATGATTTGAAAACAATACGCACTTTTTATTAAACCGACTGCCGATATTACTTAAACTATTCACACAATATTAGCACATCAACGAACTGGATTTGCGATAGGCTAAATCAGTTGAAGATGGAGTGTTACACTTAAAATGCACTTGTAAGACATCGTACAAATCTACGCAACACGTATGACAATTCTCAGATAATTAAGAAGCTTATTATATATCAAACTCCAGTTACAATTCCAGTCACAGTTACCACACCACAACAGATCCACATATATTAATGTTTACTGACAATATAGATTTATGTATATATATATATATATATATATATATATATATATATATATATATATATATATATATATATATATATATATATATATATATGAACATATGTAGGTATAAACTATGTATGTGTGTGTGTGTGTGTGTGTGTGTGTGTGCGTGTGCGTGTGCGTGTGCGTGTGTGCGTGTGTGCGTGCGTGCGTGCGTGCGTGCGTGCGTGCGTGCGTGCGTGTCTGTCTGTCTGTGCGTGCGAGCGTGCGTGCGTGCGTGCGTGCGTACGTGCGTACGTGCGTACGAGCGTGTGTCTTCATTACATCGTCTTGGTTTCAACTTAGCTCAAATGCAATGTACATTGAATAAATGTCGCATTGTTCAAAAGTCATGCCGGCGTAACGGTCGCTACACCTTCAGTGCCTTTGCAGAATAACTTCCGGAGTTCCCTCTGGTATCGCTCATACTGGAACGCGTAGATGAACGGGTTGATGCAACAGTTTGCAAACATCGCTATGACGGTGAAATGATAGAAGTTGCTCGTGTAGTCGAGGTGGCCGCCGAAGTTAAACGCGAGAAACGTGAACTGGTTCCACGAGTTGCAGGCGATATAGCAGACAACGACGATCACCAACGTCTTCAGAACGTTGCGTCTGGCGCGCGCCTTCTGTACCGCTGCCGCGTTGCCGCTCTGCTGCGCTTCGTCGGCCACGCGACTCCGCAGACAGATAAATATGCGGCTGTAGCAAGAGACGAAGCAAACGGTCGGGATGAGGTATTGAAACACGAACATCGCCACTCCCGCCACTTTCTTCCACGACTCGTTGATAAAGATTGCGGAGACGTAACAACGGCCATCGATGACTCGAGTGGTAGGCAGGGTGAAACACAAATTTAGTGCAAAGCCAGGCATCCAAGCTACGCCAGCAAGCAGTAGGGTTTTTGCCATCGTGAACGTGTTGTGATGTAATATTGGATGCACAATCGACATGTACCGTTCGAACGTCAAAGCCATGAGCGTGTACGACGAGGATACGAGAAAACTCCACAACGGCAAGTCAGTCAGCCACAGACGACAGTATAGTTCGCCCGTAATTCCAGACAAGTTGGTTTCAACTGGCTTCCTTGTCGTAGTTGATACCAGGATAAATATCGATGTTACAAAATCGATGCCGCTTTGATTCAAGATGAATATATTAGTATATGCCCTGCGCATCGCTGCACTCCTTGCAATAACATAAATCACCATAAGGTTACCAAAGAGGCCAAGCGAAGCGGTGAAGGCGTATGCAATCTTGTGGTATTCGTTCGCTATTCGTATGTTGTCCTCAAGTTCAGAAACATTAAATTCCCTCTTCAGTAGGCTGCCATTGTTAAACTGATCCATGACTCTCTAAAGTTTGAATACTATACTATGTTTGACTGTGTGGTTTTACATAGGAGAAATTACGCTCGTGTGTTTTCCTTCACGATCATATGTTTACCTGCACGATCGTATGTTTTCCTTCACGATCGTATGTTTTCCTTCACGATCGTATGTTTACCTTCACGATCGTATGTTTACCTTCACCATCGTATGTTTTCCTTCACGATCGTATGTTTACCTTCACGATCGTATGTTTTCCTTCACGATCGTATGTTTACCTTCACGATCGTATGTTTACCTTCACGATCATATGTTTACCTTCACCATCGTATGTTTTCCTTCACGATCGTATGTTTACCTTCACGATCGTGTGGATGCTGCAGATGTTTATTGACGTGTAACTGTTTCATTCGCCTAAAACATAAATAGGACAAATAATTGTCGTTCCAAAATACCTTGATTGAACTGGGGAACAATGTAATTATACAAACACAACTTGAAGGCATTATTACAAGATGTATTACCAGCTTGTCAGAGAAGATAGAAACACTGCACTTTATAGAACATGAAGTAATTGTAACACGGTTAAGCAGATGTATGCCAACGCCATAAAGTCGGATTAGAAAACGACGATAATATGAAGAATGTAAATTAGCTACTCTGAAACACATGCTTTAGCACAACAATATTTGAACTCCTAACTTGCACTTACCGGCAACTGTGAAGGAGACAGTGCAGTAGCCACTACCACTGTCTTGGCCAGCGGTGTTCGTAGTAAGCCTACTTAACGACGACGATGCTACTTATAGGTTGTCAGTTGGCACGCTCCTGGATATGTTAATGTGAACATTAATTAACTGCACAAAGCCCGTCGACCTAACTTGCAAGCAAAGTAGGGCCTATTTGATTAGCAACATTTCGGATAAATTACATAGTCATACTAGATATCATCACTTCATCAAGGTGTGCATGCTTGTGCGCGTGCGTGCGTGCTTGTGCGTGCACGCGTGCCTGCCTGTGTGCGTGCGTGCGTAAGCGTGCGTAAATATGTGCGCACGTGTGCTAAAAAAAATTTTTTTTTACGTTTATACACGCATCCGAACATATTCGCACGCCTGTTTTAATAAAACGGTGATATTCATTTGGCTCCAAAGTTCCAAAGCCACCCGTTCCGAAAATTAACATCATGTTCCATAATACCAAAGCCAGTTTATCGATGGTGCTAGTACCCAAAATGGAACTACCAATGATTAAACAGAACACAATGTCCCATAAAATAGCAATTTTCCGTTGCAATGTCGTGATCAAAAAGGGCAATTCACTGGAGATAATAATACTTATTATGTACGTTATGTTTGGGTATATACTAAGTATAACATTTGGTGGATCACTGTACGAGAAATTAAGCTTCACAATATTATAATTGCATTAACAATGCACATGAAGGTCAATAACTCAATATAGTATGTAGAAGAGAGGCGAATACTAGATTTGGTAAAGCGTGCAAATCTTAAATACCACACGAGTCAAATCGCTGATGGACATTACGACCAATCTACTATACACCGATAATGATACCGCTTCCAGCAAGTTATTAATTCGACACACGTTTTCGGATTTTTCTTGGAAAAGATTCGCTCCGAAAGCACTCGGAATTTCAATAACAGTGATGCCTCCGTTGGAAATGCAACGCCAGAATGTTAATTAACTGTTTTGTGGGCAAGTCACCGAGGCTGACATCGAGACTGTGTTGCAGTGATCGCATGTTAAATCATGGGAAATTGATCCCCTCTCTGGCTTCTCAGAGACTGTGCCGCATGAAATGAAATATGTGCTCACATCAATCAGTAACCTCAGTCGTGCAGCCGAGGGGATAGCCCACAGGCTTGTTAACAAATGCAAATGCATTTGAATGAGCATTTGAATGCGCATTCAAATGCTTCCATAAAATGTTTAATGCATTTGCATTCGAAGCGTACCTTGAACATTTGCATTTGCATTTGAATGCGACCCACAAACATTTGATTTGTCAAATGTACAATGAAATGTATAATCAAATGCATGCGTAATCTTTTGAATAATTATTATTGTTAGATTCACTTTCACAAGTTCAGAACATGCCATTAAAAAAGTGTTCTGTATTGAGCAGTATCCTTAGCAGATTATGAAATCATTGTCTGACCTGTGAATCCACTTTCACAACGTGCTCTTTGAAAAAGTGCCATATAGGTCAACTGGTCAATGTCTGAGCTGTTGTTCATACAACATTAAAATACCAACTGGTCTATAGGTTGATGGCTTTATGGATTAACACAATTGAACTGGTCTATAGGTTGATGGCTTTAGGGATTAATTGTTCATTGAAACAAATCGAGCAATGCAGAACATTACACCCTTGTGTTGTGTTGGCACTGTTGGGGTGGGTTGGAGTGGCAGCTCATTGGGGGAGTAAACATTAGCAATGCCAGCCCTGAATATTTACAGCCAGAGAGGGATATTAGTGGTAGCTGTAATTATCCACCAGGTTATCTTCCCAGTGACCCCACCAGTGGACAGTCTATTGTCTTGGGTTTCCCTTCCATTCGGGCCTACCTGAAAGATTAGCCTTTCATTCCCTGCCATGATGCCCAGTAAACTGTTAACTGTCTATTCCTCCCTCCCATTTTCACCACCTCTGTAGGCCTGGAACTGTGTGACTCAGTGCATGACTCTACAGACATGTTCATGTAGTGGAACTGGTGTGTAGTAGTACTTAGTAGCTACAATAATGTATTACTGTATTTATTAAATTAATTAATAATGTGTTTGTATACACTACGTTGTTTTTTCTCCAAAGTAAACAAAGCTTTAACATGTCAAATTAATTCAAATGCATTTGCAAATGTGTAACTAGAACATCTGCGTTTACATTTGAATGCGACCCCAAAACATTTGCATTTGAATGCGTTCCTGGAAAATGGCATTTGCATTCGCATTTGCATTTGAATCAAGTGAAACATTTGCATTTGCATTCAAATGCGTTGACATACATTTGTTAACAATCCTGGTAACACCTTTTCTTCTGAAATAGTTTTTATTGTTGTTGATTGTTCATCTCTAGCATTTATATAATGACATGCAGGTATGAGTGGAGAGTTCTCACCCTTGGGGAAAAAAACAAATGATAAAAACTGGCCGTCACGGAATCGTGACAATCAACTTGTTATGATACTTTCGCAATTAGAAAATATATAAACATGATTAAAGTGTCTGTTTTTTGTACGACTTTCCTAATCAATGAACATAAACCAACATGGCGGCCATATGTTGCCGACGATGCTGCAAACGAGTATATCTCAACTTCGGCCAGATAGCATTAACTCATCACTAAATTACTGTGTTATTAGACGGGAAGAATCACATAAGATCATGTTTTAGATACACATTGAAGCAACGTGTGGTCGTATTAACATGTGTAAGTGAACTATACGAAAACGGGCATATCGCATAAATTTACAAAGCGATTATTCAGACACCATTATTTATTAGATAAACATGCTTTACTTACCTTTATCAAATTGCTTGTTATTTTTATACGCATCAGTCGTCATCATCTTCATCACACTGAATATATCTACTCCTTTCATTTAGGCATTTATGCCCACTCTCGTATGGACGAAAAATCGAGTGAATGCCATGTTGAAGCTGTTGCAGCTGCATCATTGTGTGCTGCATGACATTTAACTTGTGCACTTTATAAGCTCAAGCAACTCCGTTGGAGTTAACAAAATGTCAGTAGGGACGGTCGTCGGCTGAGTGCATTGGATTCCTCCTCCTGCGACCATCCGTACGCAGTAGGATCTAGCACTAGCGGGTTTGGGTCCAAGGAATGTAGTCAAATTTCAACTTGAAGATGGACTTTGGCCACATTTTCTTGAAAGGCTTCAATTGTGAAAGGCAATGAAAAACATCTTAGTGTACTGGCCTTGCTTCTACCAACTTAATTTACTTGAAAGGTTTCAATTGTTAATGGCAATGAACAACATTGTGTGTATTGGCCTTGCTTCTGTCAACGTTATTTATTAGAAAGGCTTCAATTGTGGAAGGCAATGAACAACATTTTGTGTATTGTCCTTGCTTCTGTCAACTTCATTTAATTGAAAGGCTTCAATTGTGGAAGGCAATGAACAACATTTTGTGTATTGTCCTTGCTTATGTCAACTTCATTTACTTGAAAGGCTTCAATTGTGGAAGGCAATGAACAACATTTTGTGTATTGTCCTTGCTTATGTCAACTTCATTTACTTGAAAGGCTTCAATTGTGGAAGGCAATGAACAACATTTTTGTGCACTGGCCTTGCTTCTACCAACTTTGGAAGACCAAATTATATGGCGTGCTATGCTTATCAAAGTAGGCCAGCTTGAAGTGTGTTGCTTGTTACATCCGAAGGTTGTGCGCCGGGAAGATGAATGAATGTTTATCAGATCTAAGATCTTTTAAGCGCGGCAGCCTTGCCAATGCCACAGTACAACGCCATAGTATCACAACATGTGATACCATGGGCAGCCAGTACGTCTGGGACTATGGAGCTGTGTGTTTCTGCTGCTGCGTTGATGTCCGTGACTTCACGCTTGAACTATCAACATCATTAGAACATTGCAGGATGTGCGACCAGGGGTTAATCAGTTAAAAACATTCAACTGTAATGCCTGTTTGCAGGGCCTGTTAAACAGAAGTGTGTCTGTCAAATAGAGGTGTCACTGATCTTGTTGAATGGTCGAGAACCCAGTGACATTTTGAAACGTTAATAATTAATGACATCGACATTTGTATTTCTATTGCACAATTACTTCACCTAGAGTTGTTGTGTTATTCATTATCACAAGTGCAGTATCATCTGTAATTAATCTTCCATAAATGGCAGTTCTAGTTTAATGGTCTTTAATACAAACTGTTTTACAGGTGGAATAAACTGTTTTATCTGTGTTCAGCAGCAATGTTATACAATCATTTTCCTAGGTGTTATAACAATTTTGGCCCTAATGATGTTCACAAATGAATGATGGTATCGAGTGATGCATTATGTGCATTTTAAATAAAACAATACTTGGTGGACAAATTAATACAGTCATGTGCAGATAAAACCACATTATGTAAGTGAGGGTTGTGAAAGCGTGATACACAATTTTAGAGTATGTTGTCAGTAAATAAACTGCATGAATAAATGCTAGGTAGCTAGGTATTGCAATAACTTTTATAGTCTGGTGTAAAATCCTTGCCACTTCTACCATTAATTTCTATTGGTGTTTTTCCTGACTTTCCAGAATAAGCATAGACGCATGCCGAATGTGCCATATTTATCCAAGACAATAGAACGTGCTTTTGCAGCTATACTGTCGGTTTGCATGTCAGAGCACAATCTCATTGAGTCCTATTAGTCCGTCTACAAGCCCAGTCACAGCGTTGAAACGACCGTTGTGTGCATGCAGAACATCCTACTTGCAATCAACAGTCAGAACGGCTCCAATTGCCACCGCCGATCACAAAGTGATGTTGCAGATGCTCTCTCGTGGTGTATGTGTGGTTCAACAGGCACAGAAATGGTGAAAGTCTTACCTGATTGACATAGTTCAGTCCGTCCACATCCACGGCGCTACATCATCTGCTCGTCCTCTTGTAACTGTGGTCCACCAAGGTTCCCTTGTCGGGCTTTAGCCGTCCTCCATATGCTTAGTATCATTTATCAATATCACATGCAAGCACCTTTATGTACACCTTTATGTAGACGACACCCACATTTACCTATCCGTGAAGCCTCTCCGCGTGAACCTCGCGTAACGAGGTGTGTCGCAGGGACCAGGGTGTGTGGCAGAGACCAGGGTGTGTGGATCAACTCCAACTTCATTTAATTGAAAGACAATCAAACAAAAGTCATTATCTTCGGTTCCGCCAAACAGTTAAGGAAAATCGAGCTACATGCAGTATGCATTGGCGAAAGTTACTGTGATTCACAATGTGCGGAATATTGACGTATATTTCAATGTCATGATGACGATGTAGTCTCGTGTGACTGCGGTGTGCAAATTTTATATTTAAAATCTACGTCACGTTGCAAGGATTTTGCCCTATATGTAGTCAAAATTGGGGTGATCGGCCTTTTCGTATCGCAGCCCCGGTTCCAGGGAACTCTCCACCTCAGCTAACATCACAGTGACAACGAACGTTGTTTGAAAACAATTAAAGCAATAATTGATGACGACACAATTCTTTGTTAGAACCTTTTATATTCTAATACATTCTACGACTGTATTTGCTTTTATTCAAACGCAGCACCATCATCATGGTGGGGCTAGAAAAGACTAGGAACCAATGTAAATACTCTTTGAATGTTAAAATTGTTTGTGAGGGAACGTACCAAAGTGAAGACTGCGAACCAGTTCTTGATGCCTCTTGTTCTTGCTATTAATTCCATCACGAATTATTTTCCGCCCTCTCGATGACTTGTGTCTATCTATCTGGATCTTCTAATTACGGGCATTGTGCCATAATATAACATCCAGTAGGCACAACTTTAATAGAATATCCCACCCAGTTAGGCATCTTTCATAAACCCTAAGCAACAACAAAAAACCATGATGGCAAATGTGAACGGTTTGTGAGGGCAGCCATCTTGGTTTTCAAAATGACCGCCATTTATAATTAATATTTTTACCATACATCCAGTGATTAGTATCGTATAGTTAATCGTGATGGCTACATCCACATTGTTCTCAATTAAAAAAAAAATACATTTTAATTCAGCCACCGCAGTATGATGTCTAACAACCATTCTGGTTTTTAAAATGGCCGCCATACGCCAACTTTAATATATACGTTTCTTTCCCGATAAAATCAGTGTGATTTCTCGTGATATGAAATGCTCAACTACCCCAGAGTTTTACGGACTGACGATATGAAGCTTCGTCTTGACGCCACCGAAGTCTTTGTTAAATGTGTGTATGCGTCCGTGCGTGCGTGTGTGTGTGCGTGTGCGCGTACGCGTGTGCGTTTGCGTGTGCCTGTGCAAAAACAGTCCGAGTTTACGTTGAGTGTAAATGGTAAAAATGTTGAAATTAAAGATAGCCGACATCGGACATCCCTGCTGTTCACACATACCTTTTCTCTTCACACTATCCATCCACCTAAATGTTGGTCTTCTTTTTTATTCATCCACCACTTTCTTCTGTTTTCCATGCTCTCTTTGGTAAATTCTCCACCCTCGTTCTCTGAATGTGTCCTGCCTATCGGACTCTGCTTCCATCTACCTTAATTTCCATGTGTTTATTCGTTACCACTTTTCTGATAAATCCATTCTTCCGTAACTGCTGCTTCTTCTCCTTTTTATATCACTTTTATTGATAAATTGAGGAGTCCTTTTGTGACTATGACCTCGAGTTGAAAATAAAAAACCATTAATTCAGTCGTATCCTTTTGCAGTATTGACTGAGCCGCGTCACGGACGCTTCTGCAGTGGCTCGTGATAGATGGAGGCCACAGCAGGATGCACATTTACGTACATTTAGTGGGTGGGGGGGGGGATATTTTACTACCCCTGGCATATGATGCCACCAAATCGATGCAGCTTTGATTTAAGATAAGCATGTTCGTTGATTTACTACGCAACGTTGCACTCTTTAAAATAATGATGATCGCGATGGCATTGCCAATTATGCCTAGTGCAGATATGAACACGTAGACAATTTGACAATCGGAACATGGCGTAGCAACATTATCGCGGATGACGTCCCCATGGTTTGAGTATATATCCACATGCATCACCATGTCGCTTTGGTTTCCTAATGTGTCCGTGGCGTCCATCGCCGTCGTGTTTCAAGTGGTTCAAAGTGTAAATGGCGTATTGCATGTCAGGCTCATTGATAATTTGCTCTGTCAGCTGCACGTAATACGATAATACATTATAACTGATAGTACTGTGATACCAATCAATGCTATTAAACGGTACTTTCTCAAATCGAACCTACCTAATATCGACTACGACATGCTAATTCGTTTGTGCAAATGTGTTATTTAGTTTTATGAAATCATCAGATAAACTAAGAAATAAAAAAATCGGCGAAAACTGCTCCGCCTCTTTATACTATAAAATAAGGTTATTCACAGTTTCGCAAATTACCAGGTCTAACGATCAAAATCAGTGTTTCGAGTATTTTAACAAAGGCACGCACTATTCTATCGCACCTATTGCACACATTAATTAAACTATTTACTATATGTGAGCGTCAACGAAGCTGATTCGTGATGGGCTAGATTATATATTATTGATGACGGCATTCTAATAAAAGTTAGATACGTTGAGAAATATAGATAGAGAGAAAGAGATATATTGTCATACATGCAATTATCAATTGATATTGACCCTCACATAATTGGTATAACCAAATCATGGGCCAAAACAGACATTACATATGCTGAATTACGATTGACAGGATACGTAGTGTTAAGGAGAGATCGAATAGGAAGAAGGGGAGGGGGAGTTATTTTATATGTTAAAGAATTTGTTCAGGCTTATGAAGTAAAATTAGAAAGCGAAGAAGGCAGTAGAACCAGAGGACACAAAGCAGCATTAGTTAAGGAGCAGTGTAGGTTGGACATGAGAAAGTACTCTTTCTCACAGAGGGTGATAAATGAATGGAACAAACTGCCAAATGATTGTGTTAATGCTAGTAGTGTGAATATGTTTAAAAATAGAATTGACAGATATTTGGTAAGGGTGGGCTACACATAGATGAGAAAATTGTTGGACTCTCGATAAGCCAATGGCTTCCTTGTCCACTTTGCCATCTGGAACTTGTTGTTTGGGATGGCAATCTTGTTAAATCTTGTTAAATCTACTTACATGTCCGTCTTTCGTTGACACTCTGGTGAGTGCGTTGTTTGTGGAATCACTGTAACAGCGGGCGCTGGCAGCGACTCTGATGGACGTGAAGCTTCGACGAGACATCTATAGCACTACAGCTTAGTTTTTCTATCGCGAAACAATGCCCATGACACAGTCATTGTCCAACCGCCGAAGAGGTCGTCGAGTAAAAATTCCACTAAAATTCCAGCGAGCAATCCCATTGGTTGACACAGCAACTGAAAAATCAACGTTTCAACTGGTCGATCTGCCAAGGGTTCTGATGTATTATGTTAATTTAACATAATAATAATGTATGAACGTTGATCTGGTGTGATTGGCATATGCACTATGTTTGCGTGGGAGAGATCCTTACAAATGTATGAACGTTGATTTGGTATCATTTGTATCTACTCTATGTTTGTGTGGGGGAGATCCTTGCAAAATTGTTGTTTAACGGCTCAAGTGGCGGGATGGTGCCATATAATATAAACTATGTCCATTCTAACAATTTGACCGTCTACGTGTTTTTTTTATGAACCACAATTGGTTTTATATAATTTGAACCGTATGTGTTTATGAATATCGATATTGACGTTTAGAATGCAACGTAAACATGATATTCGAATCAAAACATTAAAATAATGGTAAAATTATATTAACAAATTTGTATTAATTGAAACATATTTGGGCTGTCAATACGCATGTCGCCGTTCAACCTCCGAGCATGCGTAAAACTTAACATATCACTCCTGCCACAACTTAGATTTACGAGAAGATGTTGCAGGTTTTTATTTCTTATGGTAGACAAAACTCTCAATTTTAATTGCATACAAATGTGGACATTATTTCGCGATGAAATTTTACTAAAAACATTAATGGTCGTTCTTATACGGAACTATTTTATGTCTTTCAAGTGCACAAATGCTATGTCGTCACAAACAACAATGACGTTGCCCTGCCAGTCACTCGTTTGTATCACTTCGCCAGCCGTCCATTTTGTTGTGGCAGTGGTGATATGATGTTGGAGTGTGTGCGGAAATTCCAACGTTTCCTTCCCCCTCCCCCCTTTACTTAACCTTGGCCCAGGGTTGTGTCATGCGCAGTATATGTTTATATGTTAAGCTCCGCCTACTTGTTAAGTTTTTACGGGCTCTTGTGTAATTGCTGCATACTATGAATTTGTAATGAAATGTAAACAAGCTCAGGTGTTTTCGTTAGCAAAATCAAATTGCAAAAATACTCATTAATCGTTACATACATAAATCATGCTGACACACCAGCATAGTATTTATATGAAATTTGGTATCTAAATTTAAAAAGAGCAAAAAACCGGATGATAAATTTATTAATTTGTTCTTCGCACACGTGCCCCTTCCTCATTATAGTCCAGGCGCATTATTGCAGCACGTTGTCTTTAAGATATCTATTTTAGGACTTTTGTCACAAACACTCTTCCCTGTTTTCACGTGGCTGTCACTGAAATGTAAACGTAATAACATTATAACATGAAGCTTCGACGAACTGATTGTCACTGTCAGCGTCATCCGATGTTTCTAGAGACCTTTCTACTGTTAACATGGTTGAACATTTGTCGTCGGCAACGCCACAATGCCACAATAATAATTAAGTGCATTCGCATGCAAGAGTTATTTTTTTTTTACCTATGGTTTCGTAATATTATACTGAATTCATTGCACGTTTTCAACCTTTGTTTAGATATGTATGCAGTAAGCATGTCATTATTATGATTGCAAACAATTCACCTAATTGATAAATTATAATATTGATAACTGTTTTAGGTCAATATTAAAACAGCAGAATGTGTGTGTGCGTGCGTGCGTGCGCGTGTGTGTGTTAATATGAAATTTCCAGTAAACTACCAAAATAGGACTATTTGTTTATTAGCTGCTACTTGCTACTTGTCAGCCACTGTCAGAACACCGGGCTTTAAATCGGGAGAAACTGAGTTACAATCCTTATGCTGCCGTTTTGGGCAGTTCCATTGACGCCACATTGCCTCAGCTGTATAAATGATGGTAGCTGATTATAGACAGTGTTATGTGAACGAACAGTCTTTGGCAAAAGGCTTTTACAACAGATAGTTTTATTTTGTATTATTATAAAATGTACAAAGACTAAACACAATGAAACAGTTAACGTGTAACAGTATTTAAAACAAATGGTAAATTTCTAAAATGTCACATAATGGTGCATTGTTTTAAAAACCATGTTTTTCTGATAATTTTGTAGTGTCATCTTAAAGGTGGTTTTGCTTTGCTCCACATCAATCCAACATAATTATATTGTCATAAAAGTCCATGTTTTGATAATCTTATCCTTATGCCACAGTGCTTAGGAAGATAGTTTTAATTAGTACTTAGAAACTATTAAGCACAGTGCTACATTGCATAAAGCATAAACATGTATACTATTCCCCTGAAATAAGTATGTGAATGGGACATGTCAACTGGCAATTTTAATTAAGCATTTGAATTTGCACTTGTGAAAGTGCTTCGAATGACAAGCACACAGCCCCAGGCAATCTGACTAGTTTAACTTAACTACTCAAGATACAGCCATAATTGCTCATATTTTGAACATTGTGTTTTCATTAGAATACTGCACACAATCGTAGAGGTTATATTATACGAACATTGACAAGCTGACAAGAATACAAACATGAGCAACTAAACTAATACCAGATGTGCAATGTTTTATCATGTCATGTATATAATGCTAATCTAGTTAAGTTATCATTTCAGACTCGTCATTGCCTATGATATCAATTACATCATATCAATTCCAAATAAAAGTTTCGACTGTCTCATAGATATGGTAAAATCACTGGCATCATCTTGGACCTCAATAATCATGGGGAAAATGCATCACGTGAAGTTATGGAACCACAAACAACTGAAAGCAGTTTTGAATTAATGAAGTCAAGTAATTAATTAATGATGGACCAAAACGTCCAAAGGTAATACTGAGACTGGGTAATCAACATGGCCCAGTTTATGCAGCACAATAATGGACTAGATGTTTATACTAGACTGCATTTGTAAACAAAACATTATACCTTTATTATTCGTTTGTTTACATATCTGTGCCAGATTCACTGACTTATAATAAAGATTCCCTCATGATGAATTGTTTGTAATTATTGTTGATATGTACTTATTTATTTAATAACTTAGTGATTTGTGCATTTAGTTCATTTTCTAACGGGACTGCAATGAATAGTATATAACTAATATATGATATCACTCTGATAGTTGAGCAGTGTAGTTACTTTCTCTGCAATGAACATATTGAGTAATAAAAGTCTTGACGTAAGAAATTATGCGAGCTTAATTCACCTAAACGATGTTTATTCTTCACTAGCAATTATGAACAACATACAGAGTTCTTGTGGTTATGTATTAAGCAATATAAAACAGATTATGCAGAACAACAACGCAAGTCAGGTATAGATTGAAGTAGGCCAACTTAATGACATGTAGTTTTATTAATAGTAACCGTGTAAACATCAATAATCAAACGACAAATAACCACAGTAAGCATGCCGGCCCCAGACTGATAATTTCACATAATAGATATAATTCGACAACGTATTAAGTATGTCAGCCATTGGTAACAATATTATGACTACTAAATAAATCACTACAAGCTAACTGTTCATTTCACCATGTGGGTGGGGGTCACTCCGCCACCAGATCACCCAAAATTACCTATGACCGACCGCCACCCAAAAATGTATGCTTAATACAATGACTTGTTTTGTGTTAGTTTTATGTTAGTGTCTTTGTGTTTTCGAAATTTTTTTGTAATGCTGCTGTCAAAGAGCGCTGCTACTGCCACAACAGTCACAGGGTACCACCAAACCAAATGCCCGGGGAGTTGTTTTCGAGCAGAGAAATGCACATTAATTGATTTTTTCGAAATTGACAAAAACAAAAAGAACCAACAAAGTGCCAAACGTGTTATTATTATTATAGCGCATGAATGATGTTACCATATCAGTCAAGTGATAAGTTCAAGTTTATGGAACGAAAACGGACGCCGACGAAGCTCTAACCTTCTCCATCGAACGCTGTAAACAGACTGGTTCGTTACTTCCGGCGATCACTAATATGACCCGATTTTCGCGCATGCGCGAAGCCTGCCAATCTCCTCTGACCTTGGCTCTACACGGACTTGTTTTGACTACTCCTGATTTGGCACAAAAATTCCCAGAATGAGTCATAATATACTCCGACCTTGACAAATGGTTATTTTGTACGCTTATGCGTCTGACCACATGCATGTCACATATTACCGTGGGCATTTCCGTTGTTAAACCCGATGCACATCCAAGTATTCTTCAAAACACGACATTCGCTTTAATCATATCGAATGCAGACATTGTTTATTTATATAACAACGAATAAAGCGTAGAAAGAAAGAAATACGCTTCGGTCCGTAACAACAAATTATGTGATTAACTGCGAACTATATAAAACATTTGCTAGGGTGCCGGCTAAAATTTCAGACTTGTTAATATAACTCGGTTTACGATAGATGCTAACTGTGCAAGATTCTTCGCGTCCGGACTGTTCTGATCAGGAAATAAATAGGCCTATGCCGAAATGGTCGCGAAGTGGAGAATCGATTCCAACCTCTGGCAGCAATAAGATATGTCTCGGTGGGAAAGGTCATTCGTATTCTTAAAAGCAGTAACAAAGTGTGAATAACAGTATCCAGGTAGAATGTTGAACACAAAATGTGTACTACAACCTCTGTACAGTACTTGGAGGGATATAACGCAAGGTTTGGGGGTATAACAGGTACCGAGCTATACGGCTCGAAAATAAGTCTATATATATATATATATATATATATATATATATATATATATATATATATATATATATATATATATATATATATATATATATATATATATATATATATATATATATATATATATATATATATATATTGCCATCAAGTTGGGCCTTCAATTCTTCAATCGGGCCCGCATCTGTGTCGTTCTGTGCGGGAGACGATCGAGGCAATATCTGTCTCCGGCGTGTTCTATGTGATTGCCATTATGTACATCGAAACGCGTGCTATTTTATGTCTACTCTCACTTAATTGAGAAACCGAGCTGTTTGTGTGATAGCGGGAATACTTCCAGGTGACACGCTCGCATCGTATTTCTTTGTTGTAATAATTCGCTGTGGTTTTACGAGAACAATGCTCAGAGAAGGACAGGAAAAGTAATCAATATATTCTTAGAACAGCAAAAGCTTAAGGAAGGTCGTGTACAAAATCGGGAACAGACAAGCCAGATGCGTCTGCAGAAATTTGTCCAGGGAGGAGCAGTCCATGGGGGAGGCCATTAAACAAGCGTGTCTAAACATAATGCCAACCAAGAAGTTAATGAAGAGGAGGCTTCTAAAAAGAAACTAGTTCGTCTTAAGTAAGTCAACTATGTATTATTTTCGCGACTTCAGTAGATAAATTGATATGACGTAGAACACCATTGCAGCCCTTAATGAATTATTCTTAAATTCATAATTTACATTATATATTATCATGATTCATTATAATTTAACTATTCCTATTTTCAGGCATGTGTTCATTGCAGAGCAACAGGACGACTTGGCTGAATACATATTGTTCATGGAAATTCGTCTCTTCGGTGTGACAGTCATGGATCTTCGACGGCGACCTTTTGAGTTCGCCACAAAGAATCGTGTAGAACACTGATTTAGCCCGGATACACAGATGGCAGGAGAAGACTGGGTTGATGGATTCTTCAGTCGTCACCCACGACTTTCGTTACGAAAGCCTGAAACAACGTCAGCAGTTAGAGCCTCATGGTTTAACAAAGCAACCGTATCCATTTTTTTTTTGGACTGTTGGATTCTCCATATAAGAAACACCACTTTCCACCGAGTCGTGGCATCTGCCCCTTCAACCCGCACATATTTCCAGATCACATGTTCGCAGCTGTTGAACCTACAGACAGACCTGCACCTCCCGATGGCAAGTATGAGGCCAATCTTAACCAAGATCCTGGGCCGGTTGAATAAACTGAACATTCAGGGCCACTCATCCAGAGCCAAGAACCAGGCATCACCAACAGTCAGAATCCTATACCAGGTCCATCAACCTCAGATGACCCAATATAAGGTCCATCAACCTAAGATGACCCAATGTCAGGTCCATCAACCTCAGATGACCAATGGAAGGTCAATCAACCTCAGATGACCCAATGATAGGTCCTTCAACATCAGATTACCCACACCTAGGATCATCTGAACAGATTCCTGCTTCAGAGCAAACAGTTGTAACACCTGCCAGTGAAAAAGGTACTTCAGGACATGTGTCACCAGCAGACAATGTGAATGGGTAAACAAAATAAACCTAGAAATAAAAGCACAAGAAGGACAGTCGTTTCGACTGTTATTCCTCACCTAAAGGAATTGAAAGGAGACAAAGCAAATGCGGCAGAAAAAGGAAGATGTCGGCATAGGCGCAGTTGTTCAATGGCAATACGAAACGGAATACTAGTGTAGAGTGTAGAGCATAAGACATCCGTATGGTGTGGGTCAAGTGGAAACCAAGGAAAGGGGAAGGGGGTGGAAAAGGGAAGGAACAACTGAAAGATAGTGATGAGGATTCATGTGCATTTATTGTTTACGCCTTTTTCAGAATCGTACTACAGACAGAAATGGATAAAATGCGACACTTGCGAAAGATGGGCACATGGGGAATGTGCAGGAACTGATGACGTTACTTGCTACTTGTGTATGGAGTAAATACATTTTCAGTGTATTGTATTCGCTGAAAGAGACAATATCCCTGGCATGGAAGTGGTTTAGTGGTACTGAACTGTTTCTATTATTGAGCTCAAAGTAATTTCACTTTGCCCCTGTGGTGAAGTTCGCAGTCTTGGGGCAATGTGGAATTTCCGCATTTTTTGTATCGTCAAAAAGTCAAATAAACAATTCGTTTACAGGAACTCGCTATGTTTGTGCATTTGTAAATAGTTTGTATTATATTATGTAACAATCATCACATGATGGATCTACTTGGAATAAGACCTCCGTGGCTCCGTGGCACAATACATTTTGACGTTCCACGTTGTCCTGGGCTTCCCCAATTGTGTGGCAGGGGTCTCAACACACCATCTCGAACGTGTTTTCGCATCAACTCCTCACCTCCCACCAATGTTTAGAGTCGAACTTCCACTAATCTCACTTCCCACCTCCCACCATTTTTAAGGAACAACCTCCCACCTTTGTCCTGCCCACGTCCTACTTCCTGCCACTCACCCCTGATGGCGCCACCTCGCGTAGTCTGAATAGCGGATAGAAAGCTTTTAGAACAAACTCCCGACCAATGGCGCCACATAGTGAATGTAATGTAAGTCACGATTTCACCACTGCCACAACACATCGTCATTTCACTTACTAAACTCCTAATTGTTGTCAATAAATCTCTCAATTTCGATTGCATACAATTGTGTAGAGTATTTGCGTTGAAAATGTGCATAGGAACAAAATAATGTTCGTTTTTGTGTTTGAAGGTATGTTACGCATACGCACATGCGCAGTTGCAATGACGTAAGTAACGAAACAAGTCGTAAACAACAATCGCGATGCCCATCCAGCGAGGCGGGTTTTACCACTCCACACTGTCCATTTAGAATTTACAATCAAGATGTGACAATGGTGATATGCTGAGTGGTGCCACTGTCGGGGAGTTTGTCTTTAGAATGTGTCAACTATAAAACCAACATATGCATCAGGGGCGTCACGGGTTGTTAGCGCAGAGCCTACAGGGTATTTTGGTTAATCTCGCTTATCCGACTGTTGTTTCCCTTCGTGAATTCGCCGAAAAGAGAGTCTGGCCGCAGAGGCGTGGTCTCACTGTCACCACTCCATTTTGTGTAGGCGTTCCCGTGAAGCGCCAGCAGCCAATAAGCTTCATTATTGTTATTCTACACTAAACAGTGTTTTGCCTAATTTAACTTAACAATCTGGCAGTTGTGTCAATATAATGAAAGTTTATTCGAATTGCATCGTATAAACTTATAAAAGTTCACTCTTATTTTATGAATTAGCCAAATGCCCGGATGACATTGTAATTAGCTAATTATGTATGCACCCAGAATCTGGATGCATAGTATTGCATGCATAATTTCAGTCGCAATGAAAAGTATACATTACATCCAGCCGAAGATGTGTGCGACAAACGGTGGCGCCACAGCGCGGTGCCAGGATAATCGAGGGCAGGCAAGCTTGTGATCTACTTTATGTTTTATCCATTATCGTTGACATTGTCATCATGTCGATTCCTAAAATAGACGCGTGCTTAAAAGCGTACACACACTTATTTCGTCCAGATTTGCTGAGGTATTGTGATTGGAGTGTTTTGCACTGATTGTCAGTGTTAACCTTTGGTAGAATTTTAAGGTTTTAATTTTAAAAGTTAAATGCGTCTATTATCGCCCAGAGTCCCACGACAGCTGATTTTTGGCCGCTGATTGTTTTGATCGCTACTTCACTCTCCATGTCGGGTGCACCTTTTAGTGATTTTTAATGATTCGACAAATTAAATATAAGTATACCTGTTGCCAGGTTTTGTCATAGTTAGCATACATAACAGGAATGGGCTAGCGCTCCGAACCCGTGGCGCAAGCATAAGCCACAACTGTCCAGCTATTGGTCCGGCATGCTTACTGCTTTGTATGTGCAGTAAGCGTGTGCGCGTATTCCCGGCGGCATGATAATGTGCGCAAAAATTAATAAACCAGGTGCTAAACATATTCTTCGACCTTTCGAAGACCCAGGGCAAGGCATAGGCCTATTTTCCAGCTACGTGAGATGTGTGGCAGTTAGTGCTGCAATATAGTTGTGCCAGTTATACAACGGCTAGCCGTGCTGATATCCACTCGACATTCACAAGCGTATGTTTAACATAGGATTCTCAGAACAAGGCTACCGTGCATTATCTTGTTGGATATATCACGGTAATAAGACTACCTGATTTGTCCAGAGCATTTTACCATGATATATCAAACCAGATAACACCGGCAGTGACGGAACTTTAGCTGTTGTTATTTCTTACAGGCAGGTTCTAATTACGCATGCTCACACGAAGTGCCGAACCAATAGCCGTTTTGTACTACGTCCGGGTTCGGACCTGTAGCAACAGCCTACATAATAAGGAGATGTTAGATCATATGACACAAACAACATTACAATTTACATGCAGGCACAACAGGTTTTGTCGATTTCACTTATTGCAGTATTACTAGGACAGCTAGCTTGTGGCATATTATTCTCATATCATCATGTGAATTTACAAGATTCATGATCTCAAGTTCTCTTACAAATAATGACAACAGCAAAACACATTTCTGTTAGACTTAGAATATGTCACTGGAGTATGAGGCATGACAAGGACAGTTTCAATGGACCGCGGTTCCACACAACAAACATTAAATTATACTGTCTACGGAGTGTGAGGTATGACAGTTTCCACAAACCAAACAATCTAAACTTTAGCATTAAATTATATGCACCCATATATTTAATTATTGCATAAACACACGCACACAAACCACCACAAACTCTTGTGTTAGTCCACAACTGGGCTGTTTGGAGTGTAATTACTTGAGACTGGCTCAGAGTAGAACTGTATTTTAATAGAGAGTATGTGTATGTTGAATGATGTGAAAATCTGAAATGTTGATGATTTTGTGCAGCTGTTGAAGGTATAGATAGGTAAAGTAATTAAAGGCTGGGGTTTGTTCAGTTATAAACCAATGATAAAATTATGACTTAAATCAAGGACAGTTGCAATGACCGGTAATAAGAATTGTTGATTCACATAATGAAACATTTCAAATAATGAATATGATAATAAGTAGTAAATTCCTGTACGGACATATTTTCAAATAAATGTCCTTAATGTGAGCACATTAATAGCCTGATGTACGCATTGTTTGCAGAGGAATGGTTGCCTTTATCACAGGAGGCGGATCTGGAATTGGATTCACAATTGCAGAGATCTTGATGAGGTATGTGGTTGTGTTTCTTAATGTCATTCTGTATTGCTGAAGTATAGTCTCATTGTAAACTAGCATACAAGAAGTGTTTAGACATCTATGCAACCAGAAAGAACAAGCTACTACAGATATAGCTACTACCTGTGTGCATATCCAACTTATTTTAACACCCTAAGGGAGTGTTGGGAATATTCACACAGACACTTTATCACATATCTAACATCAAAACAAGATCGCTTTACTTTAAAAGGTGGCTGTTGCATTTAACTGACATAAGCTTCTGGAAAACTGCATCACTCAAACAACATCGATCTGGGCGATAGATCTTGCTAAAATTACCTCACATAATTCCAGTCGGATGTAGAAGTTTAATATATTCATTGGAATGAAACAGAAAAACAATGTCACTGTAACATAACACAGTCTGATTATCCCATAGTAGACCCATACTGCTCGGCAGCTGCTTGGTGGACTGTTAATTATTGGCTCAAGTATAGGATGTTTTGCACACTTTTGGTCAATAGTGTGCAAGCTAGCTACCAACTGAGAAAAACTCAGAAAAGTTGGTATAAGCCCCTGGATTTTGTTCAAACATTACCCAGCATGTCAGGCTGTTAGCTAGGGTTGGGAGACAGCAATGATTGATTGATTGATTGATTGGTCAGTCCATTGGTTGATATGTTAAAGTCTGTTTAGTGCTGGAAGCCTGGAACCCTTATCCTGCTTCAGTGAATGAATGAATAGGCTTGTGTGGAAAGGATAGATGGTTGTTGGACCTGGCTTCAAATGACCAATTAGCCATGCAGCAGTCACACTGTCAACTGTCTCCTGCTAATAGTACTAGAGTTCAATGACTCATGATTCGGATACTAAACCATTTTATCACCACAAAAAAGGTTCCAAATTGGAAATGTTAACAAGTCATGTTATGTCAAAATACAGAATTTTTTGGTCTGATTATTTTCAATGAAATTTAAATTTGGTGTGATTGAAATGTTCAATTGTAATAGCAAAGTATTAGCTCAATTACTATTACTTTGCTTTCTATTACTAATACGTTGCATTCTGTTCCATCTATTACTATTCCTATTACTTCAACAATTGTAATTGTTACTATTACATATTACTGTTACCCCAGGCCTGCTTCCGACGGTTATAAATCAAAGACCACTTGGCAACTCCATTGACTCAGTGAAATGAATTATACATTTTTTATTAAATATCTTACAATTTTCAGGTACTATACTGTTTATATTGATTGTTATTTAAAATCCAAACAAAACTTGCCATCTTTTTGCTTCTTTTGCAGTGCTTTACAAAACTGACGACCCTCTGACAAATAACATATAGACATGAAAACAGCTTAGGTAACAAATCTACAATTTGTAGCAATATTAGAAACTTTGATTTTGCTATGTTGTGACTGAGCCATTGTGATTTCAGACATGAATGTGACACAGTGATTGCTAGTCGCAACTTCACACGGTTGAGGGCTGCTTCTGAACAGCTCGAGTCGGCAACGGGCAGGAAATGTCTGCCGATAGAGATGGATGTGAGAAGTGTACGTACTGGACAGGGCAGACAGTTGGAACGCTTCTTAAAACTTTCAGTATTCATCTATTCGTCACTCATCATTCTTATCGAGCTTCTTTAAAAGACATTAAACATTTAGCATTATTTAGCATTAAATGTGATGTGATATCATGGTATGAAAGCAACCCAGGAAGTCTGCTTGAAATTTTAAAATGTTAAAGTCAGTGCATTGGTCAGTAAGTAATATTGTAACAGTCCATGTACTGCGTTATAAATCCCTTTCCAGTGTACTGTGTTTTTTATCTAAGTTACTTAAGGCTCTAACATATGTAATCATCAATAATTCTTAAAATATATTTTAGAAAACCATATGACTGTAAATGTCAATTTAAAGCACTTTGCTCATTGATAGTACTTGATTTGGCAGTGCAATGGATCCAAGTGTTGTTTTTTCACCTCTGCCAGCCGGATGACGTCACTAATGCTGTGGAAATGGCCATGGACCAGTTCAAGCGTGTCAACATACTCGTTAACAGTAGGTGTGCTTTAATTGTGGACACAATCGGCATAGAAGCTTTAAAGGTACAAATTCAGATCGTTTTTATTGTAAAATGATTTTATTTATTGTAGACTATGTCTGTTCTTACAGCTGAACCACCCAAATGTGGTTCATGGAAGTTTTTGTAATTTGATGATTCAAATGGGGGCAGTCTAATAGGTGGACCAGGTTTAGCCATTTTGTTCTTATTTCAGTTATTTATTACTCCTAATTGTGCCATCGGTATGCAAATAAACTTGCAATAACTTATTGTAGCTAGACAGCTCCTCCGATTGCTCTCTATATTAACCATCACATATTTTTTCAATTACAAGATCTGTAATGTTGAACAGTTTAGCGGAACGTTTGTGACCAAAGATAATGCAGTGAGTGTTTATCTTGTACTGAGTGCTTGCAAATAGTCAATTACCCGAATATACAGTCTCATATTCCATCCAGGCATAGCCAATTCCTGGTGACTCACGTGATCGGCTTCCTCCAGTCATCTCGATCCTGCAACGCCTCTCTTGGTTCAGCCAGTGACACCCTAGTTGAATCCTTTATTTTGTACATCCACCTTATGCTGGGGCTTCCCTTCTTCCACGTTCTTTCTTCCCATTCCCAACAGAACCAACATGATTGTATTTACCAGGCTTTGTGCCACATTTTTCTCCAGAATCCTCACGTTCACAGTTCTTTACTTCCTGTGGAATTGATTCTTTTCTTCTCTTAATATACAGTAACAAACATAGGTGTCAAAATTTCCGCTTTCGGATGGAAAATACCACATTTTCCCCTTTCCTGCTTTTTGGATAAAATCTCCTGCATTTTTGTAATTGAAATTAATTATATTTGTTGCACACAAAGCCTTCTTGGTTCATTAGTCTGTTAAAAAATGACGAAAAATTGCCAAAAAAATTGCCAGATAAAGGCCACTTTTCATAAACAATTTACCACTTTTCCATGACCAGATATTGACATCTATAAACAAATACTGATGGATGCACGCTAATCCACAGGACACACTGAGGAAGTACACAACTGGTATTAAATAGTGTGTATGAGATCATACTGACACAAGATTTCTGTTGTTTAGACGCTGCTGGCAACTTCCTGGCTCCGCTGGCTGCAATGTCGTCGAATGCCTATCGCACCATACTCGATATAGACACGGTCGGCACTTTCAACACGAGTACAGCTGTGTACAAACAGTTTCTTAAGGTAGGTCACCCATACTGATAGCAGTTTTGTGTCACTTTTATGGTGATGTTATTTTAATGATGTTTTCAAGTCTTGTGTTAACTTCCTGGTGCAAGTTGTGCCTACTTTGTTCATAAACATTGGCCAGGTTCTGTTACAGACAATCTTTATTACTATTACTACTATTAGTTGTTACTGTTTTTGTTACTATGTACAGTGTAAATAGGGATTAGTGTAATAGTAATACTATCACGTTACTCCTGATATATTACTAGGATATAAAATACTGCTGTGTGCTATTTTAAAAAAGGCCTAAACAGACTTATATGTGTACATAACAATATTATATTAAAAAAGATATTGGCCTATCGCTAAAGTAGGGAAGAAGAAGTTGGATTTATGGGGAAGTTTTGTTGGGAGGGCTGATATGTACATGAAGGATGGGCTTCATCTAAGTGGAAAGGGGGCAGCGGACGAACTTTCAGCAGCAGTAGATAGTGGCATGGGTACAATGACAAATATTTTTGGTAGTAAACATTGTTTAAACTAGAAGTGCAGGGGGGTTACCTAGATGTGTCTCAAGCAGAACAAGAGGCCACAGACAAACCAGTATCAAATCATCCGGAAAAACATCTCTGAAACAGGTTATAGATGCATATGTTTAAATGCAAGGAGCATAGTAAATAAGAAAAATTAACTAAACATTATGGTAGAAGATATTGACCCTCCCATAATTGGTATAACTGAATCATGGGCCAACATAGACATAACAGATGCTGAATTAGGACTGACAGGATACGTAATGTTTAGGAAAGATCGAATAGGAAGAAGGGGAGGGGGAGTTATTTTATATGTTAAAGAATCTATTCAGGCTTATGAAATAAAACTAGAAAGGGAAGCAGATTGCGATGAAGCTGTTTGGTGCAAAATTGTTTCAGGAAATTCAAAATTAACTATTGGATTAGTTTACCGAAGCCCAAACATAAACGAAGAGGACAACACAAAAATAAAAACGCTATAAAGAAAGTTAGTAAAGGGGAATGTATCATAATGGGAGATTTTAACCATGGACACATACAATGGAATTCTCTAGAGAGCACAGGGATTGAGGACCAACAATTTCTATTTTTAATCCAGGATAGCTTTCTTACTCAGCACGTGCTAGAACCAACCAGGGGAGAAAATGTATTAGATATGGTTTTGTCATCACAAAAAGAATTAGTGGACAATGTAAAAATACTTGAACCATTGGGTAACAGTGACCATAATCAAATACATTTTGCCATCAATGAAAAATCAGAAAGTAAAAATAAGAGAACGTACAAGAGAAACTTCCACAAAGGTAACTACAAAGATATGAGAAAATACTTAGCACAGCTAGATTGGAATAACATGCTGATGAATAAGACTGCAATTGAATGTTGGAATATTCTAAAATATGAAATTGAGAGTATCATCGATAAATTTGTTCCCTTGCAAAAACAAGGAAAACGGTGTAGAAAGAAACACTTGTCAAAAGAGGCTATTAGAAAAATAGTGTTAAAACAAACTATGTGGAGGGTTTATAGGCGTACCAGAAAGGAAGAAGACTATGCAAATTACAAAGAGGCACTTAATGCAGCTACAACTGAAATCAGACAATCTAAAAGAAGCTATGAGCAAAAACTAGCATGTAACATAAAAAATGACAGCAAGAGTTTTTATGCATATGTCAGGAGTAAACAAAACGTACAAGACAAGGTTGGACCTCTAGAAGACAGTGCTGGAAATATAATATCACAGGGGTTTTTAATGGCGGAAGACCTAAATGGTTACTTCAGTTCAGTGTTTACCAAAGAAGATATTAGTTCATTACCAGTTGCTGATGCTAAATTTCAGGAGGCTAAATCTGACTATTTAGGACCGTTAGTTGTAACTCCAGAAATGGTAGCTAAGAAAATAAAGGCAATGAAGGATAACAAATCACCGGGAGTGGATGGGATTCCTCCAAAATTACTAATGGAAACAGTAGATCAAATCAGTATACCACTTCCAAGAGTATTCAACTTGTCATTAAAAGAGGGAGTTGTTCCGTTTGAATGGAAAGAAGCAAACAGTGATTTGTAAATTATTAGAAAGGCTAATTAAAGACCATATGGTGGACTTCCTTGTTAAGCATAAATTATTAAATTCATCTCAACATGGATTCCTTAAAGCGAGGTCATGATTAACAAATATGTTATGTTTTTTGGAAGAAATCACTAAGTGGATAGACGTGGGATCGCCAGTAGATATTATCTACTTAGATTTTCAGAAAGCTTTTGACAAAGTGCCACATCAAAGATTACTACTTAAATTAAAAGCCCATGGTATCGGGGATAGCATAACTGACTGGATAGAACAATGGCTGACTGACAGAAGACAACGAGTTGTAGTAGATGGAGAAGTTTCAAATTGGAAATCGGTTTTGAGTGGGGTACCTCAAGGATCACTATTAGGACCTATATTATTCTTAATATATATCAATGACTTGGACGACAGTATAACAAGTAACATACTGAAATTTGCAGATGACACAAAACTGTTTAGAAAGGTTAATACTGATGGTGATAAACAACATTTACAAAACGATCTAGACAGATTAGTGAAATGGTCTGAGAAATGGCAGATGTTGTTCAATTTTGGGAAATGTAAATGCCTACATACAGGACATGGGAACGTGGATGTAAACTATAAAATGGGAGATACTGTTCTGGGTACTACTGTAAAAGAAAAGGACTTAGGAGTTACAATAAGCGCTGATATGAAAGTTTCAGAGCAGTGTGGTATTGCAGCTTCAAAGGGTAATCAAATTCTTGGATTGATTAGAAGAAACATAACATACAAGGAAGGAAAAAAAGTTTATTATACCTCTTTATAAAGCAATAGTTAGACCTCATTTAGAATACTGTTTACAAGCATGGAGACCATATCGTAAGAAGGATATAGATACGCTTGAACGCATACAAAGGAGAGCAACTAAAATGATTCCAGAACTGAGAGACCTTAGTTATGAAGAACGCCTGAAGGAATGTGGTTTAACAACTCTAGAGACAAGGAGGTTAAGAGGAGATCAGATTGAAGTTTTTAAGATATTGAATGGGTATGAAAATATTGATAGAAATATGTTTTTCTCACTCAAGAAGGATAGCAGAACTAGAGGACATGAGGTAAAATTAGTAAAGGGTTCAATGTAGATTGGACATCAGGAAGCACTCGTTCTCACAGAGGACAATAAATGAATGGAACAAATTGTCTACAGATTGTGTAACTGCTAGCAGCGTGAATATGTTTAAAAACAAGGTTGACACATATCTCAGGAGGGCAGGTTATAAGTAGATGAACATTGTTGGACTCTCGATAAGCCAATGGCTTCCTTGTCCACTTGCCATCTGGGCCTATTGCTTGGATGGCAAATCTTGTTAAATCGTATCGTATGTCCTGTTATAGAAGGATGAACTCAAAACAATTGATGTTTGACCTTACAAAAAACCGATGTCATTTTACCTCAGACTTGCCCTGCCTGCTACGTAAAACTTTGAATTACATTGACCTGTGTGCAACTTCACATTTGGCAGATGGCACTTCAACCATTGTAACACAAAGTTGCCTGCATCGCTCAAAGTCAGCACCAGCTTGAACTGTGATAGGAATATAAACAGCATTTTTTTAAAAAAGCTACATCGATGTATCATGATAAACAAAACAACTGGCAACTCCCCCAGTTTTTATATCATCCCTAATGACAAAGTTGTTGTGTGGTAGGACAATGGAGGCGTGATTGTGAACATCAGTGCGACCCTGGGCTATAGGGGGCAGGTGCTGCAAGCGCACAGCGGCACTGCCAAGGCCGCCGTCGGTAAGTATCTTAATGTAGGCCCTACACAGTGCTCATACAACAAATGCAGTAGAATGTGTCAAGTAAACCCACCTACGATACTATTGTGAAATGGCGTTAATAGTGAGGTGAACTATATATATATATTAGGGTGGTCCTTAAATAGGGGTAAAACATTGAATTTCACAGTTCTTTTCAGGACACCCCTCAATTTTAGAATCAACGAAAAACTAACCTGCCTAAATGTTATCAGAATTGATCGATGTTTACGGGTCACTACCTAAGTCCCGACCATAGGCACCCATAATACCCTATACACATTTTGCATATAAATCAAAAGCTACTAAAATATAAAACTTCTTTATTTGACACTAATGGAGAATGCCTTGATGAAAGCCTGGTCATTTGATCCTGCTGAGGTGGGAAGTGTGACATTGTACCAGGCGCGAACATATACTGTGACAACGAAGATAGATAATAACATGTCTTGCTGTGTTCTGGAAACACTGCTTGTCATGGCATTATAGTCACGTGCTGTGCTGATCATATGTTGGTCTATGCAGCCCCATTGCTCTTTAAAACAAAACAAAAGTCATGGTTTTGGGGCTACATACCTAAAACAGTTACAAAAACTAACCATGTGCAACTAAAATCAAGAATACCACGCCACTGGTTTACTCAGAATGTATTCTAAAAGTGGGAGATTCTGGTCATTTCTCTAGATATGTTAACCGGTGAGACCAATAAGCGCATGTGCAGTTCTATGAAAATCGGGTAACCTAGACTATTGTTACGTATTAAGGGAGGCCGTCATACACAGAATCATCACAAAGTCTCAACCAAATGTATTATTTTGCCAGAAAGAGGATTAGTAAACAAAGGCCAAAATGTACATAAGTACATAAGTTGAGTTTGGATGCAAACAGCATAGCTATATTGTATTGGCAAATATAGGAATAGGTGTATACAAATATATTTTCATTTGTCGAGCAAATTTTAATAGACTTTGATACTCGTGACGTAGGGTTATCAAACAGTATGGTGCAGCCCATGAAATTAAGATACGTGTTCAACAAGGTTTTCCTAGTAAGTTGTTGGTGTAATATTCTTAACTGTAGTTGCAAATGGTAATGTTTTAGTAACTCTTATAAGTGCATGGGCCCAAAACCATGACTTTTGTTTCCCGTTAAATCTTCTGAAGAGTAGTACCTGGACCAGGCAAACAGAGAATGCAGCCTGCAGGACGAGTTCGAAAATATGATGCCAACAGCCAGTTTCTCCTGTAGGAGGGCAGATATACCATTTGTGTGTCCAGTCTTGAATACGATCGTATTAAAACACATGGCCCTGACCATGTCTTCCAAGGATTTGATTGATGTCATCACTGCTGTCGCCATCTCCTCACCTGTTCCTCTGCCCAAACAGACCACTCCTAAAAGCTGATTTTCTTCTCCTTGGGGAACTAGGATAGGCAGCTGCGCTACGTTCTCTTTTCCTATTATTTGTGGAAGAAATTTACCATCCCAATGGACATTCAGTTTAACACTGGACTTAATTAATTTTTTTGTGTTTCTTTTTGACAGCTGTGGCCAGCAGTAAGATAGCCATTCGGACGCTCATTTTTGTAGGTCCAATGCTGCAGCGAGGTCAGGATTTAATACATTCAGGGAAATATCAGAAGTGGACAGTCCAGGCATAGCAGTGTTATATTCTTCCATACTGAATTTCCATTCGGAATCTTCTGAAGTTGACGAAATGAGAACTGTTGCATCACCTTCTAGCTCACGCCACTCTTTCTCATTCATTTGATGGCACTGTTCATCTTTGTGACGTTTTCTAGTACTTTCCTCTTTTGACTAAAGGATTGCATAAAATCATCAAAAATAAAGATGGCTACCAGTCATATGACATGGGTCATGTGACACAAAGATGATAAGTAACATGCCAAGGCCATGTGACAGTAGTCATACAAATTATGACTCATGACAATTTTTGCTGAAACATTTTGATTCATATGTGCAGTATCGTAGAAACACGCATAGGTTATGGGAGCCAACTTCAACATTTGGTAGCGACCTCTAAATATAATTTGATTGCATTGATTTTTGGCCAGGATACTTTTTTTACAGATGTAACAAAATGAGAGGGTGTATGCGGTTGAGTCTAAAACAAAACTGAACTTTGACAAATTTTCTTTCTCTGTCGCTGCGCCTAGGGTCTGGAATGAACTCCCCCATCACCTTTAAAACATCTGAAACTATAGCTATCTTACGAAAAAAACTCAGGACATATCTATTCCAAATTGCATTTCCACCATAAATCTTCAGTTGTCCCTCGTTCTGATGTTGACTTTTGTTCGTCCCTGTTCACGATCATGCTTAATGATTCTGTTTTGTGGCGCCTCTGAGCTCAGGTTCCTGAGGATATTGGCGCCATAGAAGTGTACTATTATTATTATTAATAATAATAATATTATATTATATATATTCTTACATATACGTGTTCATATTCTATTGGAAATTGCATTCTACTGGATATTATATCATATAAAATACATGATATCATCTGATGGATGCATGTTAACGTTTTATCAGTGTTGTAGGTTGTAAGTGCAACTAACTGTTGTTGACGGTCTCCAGAAACATTAGTTACCAATCCATTCACTAGGCGGCGCCACCGTGCTGAGTCTCCGCAGTCAAACGTAAGAGTGGTAGTACAGTGTACTATAGGAATCATGTTGTTTTGTGTAGTATTAGCACTATGGGAGAAGTGATTATCTTACTCTTATATTCTGAAGTAGTTATTTGCATTGCACGTGTGTTAGTATTGCTTGCATTTGTGTTTAATGATGTGTATTTGATGTTGCCTCCTAGATGCCCTGACCAGGCACATGGCCGTGGAGTGGGGTCCTGACCACGTCAGAGTGGTGGGTGTATCGCCGGGCCCTATAGCAGAGACGGAGGGCAACACACGGCTAGGTTAGTCCAAGGCAGAATCATTGTAGCTGTGATTCAGATTGTTATTTGAATCCTAAAATTGTTCAGTGTGTTATGTGAATAAATATATGTATATATGTATATATATATATATATATATATATATATATATATATATGTATATATATATGTATATATGTATATACATATATATATGTATATACATATATATATATATATATATATATATATATATATTCCCAGTGAAGTCGAGATGGCGTTGGAATGAACAGGTCTGCCAGGGGGTGAAGTGTAAATCACTTTGAAGTCCCTAGGACTGGGTATCACGCTATCTAAGAACACACCTTTACCTTTTCTTGAAATATTCGAAGATGAAACAAGTTTATTGAGATTTAAACAATGTCAAAATTAACTTGTGTTATGCAATGGAGTACCATACCTATTATGAATATTACGTGAAGACTTTATAAATTTTATAATGATCTTATTTCATGATAATAAATTCTAGGGTTGGGTATTACCAAACCTTTTGTATTGCGATATATTGAAATCTAGAGGACTATATCGCGATACATATCACAATATGTTGTGGTTGTTTTGGTTAAGATCTATATTATAAGATAGCTTAATCTCTTCTGCTATATTGTATTTTAACATGCCTGACTGAGATTTATTTAAAATAATAACTAATCAACTGTTTTAATCTATTGAAGTAATGTTTGGTTGTTTTAGGCATAGTTAACTAGGGTTATCAATATGGAAAGCACAAAAAAAAATTATTGAATCAAGTCAAATTATACAACACACCAAGCTAACCTGTCCAGTATATATATGAACTTAACCGCTGAGAATAAATTACTCAAACCTGAATTACGAACAAACAATGCATAATAATAAATTAATGACTGAATGTGGTTTAGCATTACCAGTTAAGCTCATATTTGATAAGTTGGAAATGCAAAAAAAAAAGTATGTCGAAGGTGTTTCGTGATATGTACCATGCAGAAAAAAATACATCGGTATACCAGTAATACTGTGCAACTGAATAAATTCTCTTCCTCACAGGGGGCGACTGCTTGATGGACCATCACATCCCCCTCGGCAGGGTAGGCACGAAGGTCGAGGTCGCCAACATCGTGTTGTTCGTGGCTAGTGAGGCCGGTTCGCTCATCTCTGGAGAGACTATCGTGGCAGATGGCGGTGCTTGGATGACGATGCCCAACGGAATGAAGGAGATCGCTGACATGATGAAGAACAAGGGCTGTTGAGTGACATTGTCACGATTTTGCAATGTCACGAAGGTCTTCCAGATTTTCTAATCAGTGCGTGTGTGGAGTCTTAAAAGTCTTAAGTTCGATTTTGCATTTTCAAGGCCCTGAAAATGTCTTAAATTCGATATCACCAAACTAGTCGGTAAGTCTTAAGTTCGATTTTGCATTTTCAAGGCCCTGAAAATGTCTTAAATTCTATATCACCAAACTAGTCGGTAGGCTATAGGACTGCGTATCGCTGAGCGATATGCTTCTTTAACCAAATGATCACCAAACAAATGCATGGCTCCTCGAGGGTGTTTGAACTTTGTTATTTTGTATTGAATTTGTTATGGAAAAGGTCTTGGTCGATGCATTGGTCTTAAAAAGGCCTTGAATCTGATTAGCCCGAAGCCACACACATCATGTGTAAAATTACTATTAAAGTTAATAATTATATATTGTAGTCAGCAGTATTTTCTGGGGACCATCTACTGAGCATGGTGTTAATTTGATGGTTCTATCGTCTACATGATTAAGCATGTGATGTAGCTAAACAGAAACGTATATAATCTGTGCAGTTTTCAGTATGACAACATATCAGTGTCTTTACTCCTGCTGTTGTTGCTGCTGCTGTCAGAAATGTTGGGACTTTGTCATGAAAGTGTTTGTCAGGCTTGTTTAAGCCTGTCATTCAATGTTGTAGTGATTGTATGTCATGCTTGTTAAAGCCTGTCATTCAATGTTGTAGTGATTGTATATAAAGGTATGTATACTGTTCCATATTTCTGTAAATTTAATAAAAATCCATATGAAAACAACATGTAAGTCTGGAATATTACGTTTATCGTGTATATGCTATAATTGTGCAGTCATGGCACCAGAGAAAGTGTCGTCACGTATTGACAATGCTACAAGAAATAATGAGTAATATATTAAGACTGTATTTTCGACAATTGATCAGTTATGAAGATGAAAGTAGGGTGACAGTGTCTCACTGCTGTAATGTTACAATGTACCGTTACTAAAACTTAAACATCATGGTCAGATCTATTTTTCTTTGTAATGTTTGCTGGGAAGACAGCTGGGTAATTTTTAATGGGTGACCATGTGTTTACAGTTGTCACCCCGTGGATAACAATGTTGGAATAATTATATTGCAGAAGCTAGTAATAACTACCATTATATTTTGCTACGATTAATAAATGATGAACATATTTTGTTGTTTGTTAGTTATTATATTGTTCTCCCGAATCACATTATGTAGGCGTTGACGAATACGTCTCCGCTAGGTGGCCCCACTGTTAAGTTGTCTCGGTCGAGCGTTGTGCTAGGTAAGGTTTCATGCAAAGCTTCAACTTACGTACATAATATTAGGTATTACGTCTATGCATTGACTGAGCTAGGTCATGACTCCGTTACTTCTATAGCGATGTCGTAATTATAAATGAAGCCAATGCCATATATATAAATTGTGCTATGTATACCTAAACATCAGAGGGGCTGTACCGATGTAGGCTACGAATACTAGACAGGCGTCTACTGGTTTGGTAGCCGTCTTGCTTTCGCTTAGCCTGCCTACGGCGCCTACGCTTGCCGTCACCCGTATCGGATTTGTGTGGG
This sequence comes from Lamellibrachia satsuma, assembly GCA_033239005.1. NCBI lineage: Eukaryota > Metazoa > Annelida > Polychaeta > Sabellida > Siboglinidae > Lamellibrachia > Lamellibrachia satsuma. The sequence goes on from BSQZ01000006.1 coordinate 12,010,133, forward strand.
CGATAATAAGGGCGGGGGCTAACTTTTGTTGGTACAATAAACGTTCGGCGCAGCATCGAAGCTTGCACTAATACGGGGATGCGTTATCCGATGATGTTCGTGGTTCTAGACAGGGCCGACATTCCTACGATACAAAGCAGCGTGTGGGGCGAGAGAGAGTAAACTTGGAGAGTATGTCTGTGTTGCTGGGCTGTACAAGTAGGCTTTTTCTCGTATTTCGGGAAGCACCGCTGTATTTATGGGGGGCGGGCGTAGACATTTTCTCGGTGGAAACATTTTACTTTTTCAAATAGAAAATTAATTGACGTGGCAGCCGAACAATTACAATAACAGGTTATTTGTGCCTTCATTTGATCACACAAATGACTCGCATTATTCTAGCCTCTCCTCCCCACTTGCTGAAATATGACAGGTGCGTCCCTAAACGCACAGGGGAGCGGGGGGCGGGGGAGGGGGGACATGTCGGCAAATTCGGAGCGTGTGTATATGTAATTACGCATAGGACTGGGAATTCGTCTTTTTTCGCATCAGTTTAAGAGAACGAAAACAAACTTAGAATATGTTTCACTTATATTTACATAACCGGTCACTTTAATACGTTCGCATCATACAACATACAACGACTTCATTGTCAGGTTTAAACTGAAATGATTTATTCGTTGGATTCCAAGTGCTTTTAATTGAAAGCTCTGTTGTACAAATTATACATAACAAAATCCTCCGAGTTCTCGTATAACAACAGGGTATATTATTATCACTATCATATTGTTTCTATTTTCGATACAAAACTTGTAGGAAAATATTAAAATCGGCTTATTGTGTGCAATATGAAAAGCCTACGAAACTACTCCCTAAAGGGGCGTTGTTGTCAATGACCGGTTTCTCGTGTGAGTTCGCGAGAGTTCGTTGCTAGTGAAAGTTCGTCGTTCGGTTTTTGTGAAGTTACTCGAACCGTGCGCAATACTCGTCGTTCGGACACTGCCTGGTGTCAGATGATCGGTGACGGTCGCGGCTAGGTGGTGGCCAGCGCGACTCGGCAGCAGCGTACGAAGGAGCACGCCGGGTTGACAGCCGCTGACCGACCGGGTCCCGGCTGCATCCGAGCGTGCGACAGTCGTCTCCGAAGGCGAGAGTTTCGCGGTGGCAAGATGGGAGCGATGATCGGGCGCGAAATTAGAGTCGGCGGCTGTGGTGGTTGCCACAGTGCGGCGTGTGAGCAGTTATCGTCGGCGGCGTCAGGCCGCGCGTGAAGCCATGACGACGACGACGACGATGGTGGTGACGATCGGTGCATTTAGAAGCACTTGCGGTGGACAATGGATGGGCCGGACTCGTCGTACTCCTGCTTGCTGATCCACATCTGCTGGAAGGTGGACAGGGAGGCGAGGATGGAGCCGCCGATCCATACGGAGTACTTGCGCTCTGGTGGTGCGATGATCTTGATCTTCATCGTGCTCGGGGCCAGAGCTGTGATCTCCTTCTGCATGCGGTCGGCGATACCTGGGTACATGGTGGTGCCACCGGACAGAACGGTGTTGGCGTACAGGTCTTTCCTGATGTCGACGTCGCACTTCATGATGCTGTTGTACGTCGTCTCGTGGATACCGGCGGATTCCATACCCAGGAAGCTCGGCTGGAACAGGGCCTCTGGGCAACGGAAGCGCTCGTTGCCGATGGTGATGACCTGGCCATCGGGAAGCTCGTAGCTCTTCTCGAGGGACGACGAGGAGGCGGCGGTGGCCATCTCCTGCTCGAAGTCGAGGGCGACGTAGCACAGCTTCTCCTTGATGTCGCGAACGATTTCTCGCTCGGCTGTCGTCGTGAAGCTGTAGCCGCGCTCGGTGAGGATCTTCATCAGGTAGTCGGTGAGATCACGTCCAGCCAAGTCGAGACGCAGGATGGCGTGGGGCAGGGCGTAACCCTCGTAGATGGGCACGGTGTGGGTGACACCATCTCCGGAGTCGAGCACGATACCCGTCGTACGACCGGACGCGTACAGCGACAGCACGGCCTGGATGGCGACGTACATGGCTGGTGCGTTGAAGGTCTCGAACATGATCTGTGTCATCTTCTCCCTGTTGGCTTTCGGGTTGAGGGGAGCCTCGGTCAGCAGGACGGGGTGCTCCTCGGGGGCAACTCGGAGCTCGTTGTAGAAGGTGTGATGCCAGATCTTCTCCATGTCGTCCCAGTTTGTGACGATACCGTGCTCGATGGGGTACTTCAGTGTGAGGATACCCCTCTTGCTCTGGGCCTCGTCACCGACATAGCTGTCCTTCTGTCCCATGCCGACCATGACACCCTGTCAACAAAAGACACACCACATAAGAAATCACGTACACAGTTTCTGAGCCAAACAAACGAACATTACACGTACAGGCGGACTATGTGGTTATTTACTTGTAACATAATTTAACGAATCACATTTTCTAGCATTACTACGAGTATGTCTACGTTTCACCGCTAAACATATGTGACGGGTAATTGGGTACAAAAACAGATGTGGTAAAATATAACGACAGTTTAAAATTGTCCTGTCAAAAGGGTGTCTAATTAACGCGACAACAGCTGGAGGTGACGACATACTTTATCATTTATCCGGTCTTCATATAACTAATTACACGCCATGTGTCGATCTGGATAATTGACCACCGGTGTTACCCACCAGTGTATCCAGTGACACGTGTTTATAATTCGCGAGCAACACCGGTAGGCAAACTTTTCCAGCCTGATAAATATGTGTGACAACTTTATGAAATGTGTAGGAATTGTAATACTGTTATATTGGAACGCTAACATTTCTTTGGCACCAATTGAAGTTGGTATAAACGGCTGAATTTTGTCACATTTTGCGCCAAAACAAACGTGACTGTATGGCTTGTTTCGTCAATCGGTTGTGCTCCAAAAAATTATTAAGTGTAAGTAATGAAGATCATTCAAACTTATTTACAATAAATGTGTGATCTATATAAACGGGCAAACGAGCGAGTAATTGTTGACGAAACATAATCAGGAGACAGTGGGAACGGAAGAGGGAAACAACGCGTATTTAAATCACGCGGCACAATCCCCACCCGGGAAGGACTAACTCCCCTACATGTTGGTTGCTAGCAGGCGAACCGGCCGGTCGGTTTCCCGCACTAAGTTTCGTCTAAGTCTAATATTAGAACACGAGGCCAGACGAATCCCGCCGCCCTGATATCAGCCGGGCGATCCCTGTTGGACGCGAGGCGGAATCCCAGGCATTCCTGTCTCCCTCGCTCCCTAGCCCGTGTCACGTGACCCACCCGCGGCCGCATCCCCCTCCCAAAATGCCATATAAGTAGATAAGTAGCAGCGAAGGCTAGCGGGGTGGGGTGGGTGTGACGCTAAAGCTGTTTCGACCCACCCCCGTCTCGTACGCCCATCTATAATTAAATGCATTAATCCCACTGGCAAACCTAAATTAGTATTTATCGTCACGGTAGCCACATTGCCATTTTAGCAAACCCAAAAAGGTTCGAAGTTCTAAACCACTACGACTGGTGAACTGTTAACGATTTGCTAGACAAATACGACCGCCAGTCATACATTTTCATTTCCAATCCAGTTTACAAGAACGGTTTGACAATTTGTTTAACTGATAGACTTGTAGAGGCGTATAAAAAGCCGGAAAAAAATCCGTTTCGTCGAATGCCAACTTGTGGTTTAAATTGTGCCCACTAGAAACAGGCATACGCAAGAAGATATGAATACATAGAAATCGGACCGAAAAGAAAGCGGAAACAATACGTTGGAAACAATACGTCCGGTTTCAATTTGTCCGGATCACGACCGGCCCCGTTGGGTTATGCTAAAAAATGTTGGTGGGGACATAACAAGGATGTCCAGTTTCCTATGTCTACCGTAACTTTGTTTATGTATATTCACTGTAATAGTGAACTTACTATACGTTCACTCTACTGGGGCATGTTATAATTCTTAAATCAAAAGCCGGGTGACTGTCTACGTCCGATGTCATTCACGAATAAAAATCTTACATTTCAGTGATTTCACCGGCTACTGCCGCCGTATTCCAAGCCCAAACTGACACAAGATCCGGAGGCGGGGGTCCGTGACAGTACGTGGCGGGTTCCCTGCGGGTAGGGCTCGACTAGATTTCAGCGAAAAACCGACTCACCTGATGCCTGGGTCGGCCAACGATGGATGGGAAGACAGCCCTCGGAGCATCGTCTCCGGCGAAACCGGCCTTGCACATGCCTGAGCCATTGTCGACTACCAAAGCTGCTACGTCGTCGTCACACATCTTGATTGAGTTTCTGTTAGCGAAGATGAAAAGTGCTACAAAAGTTGTGTATAGGCCCTGGCTGCGAACTGTACCCTGCGCGCTCACCGAGAAACTGACGGCCAGGCATCGGAGCCGGTTCACTTTTATCGGCAGGCGACCACGTGAGCGGGACAATTCGGCAGCGGGGAACGCGCCGCGGCCATGTATGGCAAGGCGCTGCCCATATATGGCCGGGCTGACGCGCACGCGGCTGTCACCCCCATTTCTAGCGGCGCCGACGCCGATCCGAACGAGCTTCGCCGTTATGAATCAGTGCCCGTATTGTCCGGAGACGTCGCGCTGCCTTCGAACAATACGTTGCAGTTTCGCGTGTGTACATGTGTATTTTTTCCTGAATTAATCCATGTTTTTATGTGGAAAATTAAGTGCTTTATTGGACAACAGCGTGTGAAAATTTCCGGTTACCAAGCGCTGACGCTGTGCGAAGATAACAACTTTCATCATTATTTTTTTATGCGTGGGATGTACTGGTTATATTTTAATTGTTGAAGTGGTGTATTTGTGGATCATGTGGAACAGGAAGCGGTTTTATCTGGTGCTACATAGTGTACCAATAGTTGAGTGTTACTCTTATAAATAATGATCGAAACGTGGCAGTCTGGTACAATCAATTGCCGACTTGAATGCTTCGCTTGGAGCAATTATCGCATTAGAAATGTGGGACGACCGCATTCCGTAATTACTAGTCAGATTTGATGTTAACGCGTAGACCACAACGTAACCATAAAATATATATATATATATATATATATATATATATATATATATATATATATATATATATATATATATATATATATATATATAGTGTGAGTGTTTTTTGTCCCGCAAAAATCACCATGTTGTTTATCAACGCCGGGCGATAATCTGGTGTCAATAGCATCACAAGTATACGGCATGTTTACCATTATATCTGTGGTTGCCACAGTAGGGGTAGGAAAGGTAGACGTTGTCTATGCAACCAGTTACTAAGGGCGGCTTTAACTATGAATTGGTTCTTAGTGACAAGTGTAGCTTATAATCTTGTCAGATCATCACCAGAGGTGCCCGAGCGTTGTGCGAATATATAAACATACGGGATAGGGTGGGAGGGAGGGTGTAGTCTATGTGTTTATATCGAAACACATTTCCTCCTTATTCGTCGGTGACCTTTAACCCACGAATGAGCAATCTTCTTGGAGCAAAGTCCGCAAAAAAATCTAATTTCGATAGACTGGACATATCTTGTCGACCGGTAACGAAACAACGTCGTATTTGATGGAAGCAAACTGGTTGAACTGGACATAGGCATTCCTGCTAAATCAGAAGGTTAGACTGTCAGGGTTGTGAGAATGTTAGGATATTTGAACTGGGTGCGACCTGAGTGTCGCCAGGTTGCCCGCGCCCGTTCCCTGCGTCGCTAAGTGTGCGGGGAGATAAGGAGCAAACCACTCCCAACACCAGGGCCTGGTAGTAGGGGCTGTGACCTCATAAGTGGTCACAGGAGGGGCGCGACCGATGGCGAAAGAAACCCACCTCTTTCTGCTGTTGGTCAATGTCAGGTATTGACGATTATTTTGTTGATCCGTTTGACCAAAGCAATTCTAATTTTAATCGATTGGCAACATGAAATGATTGTTGAGAGCGGGCCAGGTTTGTTCACGGGGCAGACACGCGGGCAACCAGCGCGTGCTCAAGGATGGTACAGAAACCGTTGTAGCCAAAACATGGCAGTGCAAGTACAACTGGAGCTTTCGTCCTTACTAATAACAGGCTGTGACAGCACCAGCAGCACTTAACCGCCGCGTGATTGTGACTGTGCCATCGACTGTGTGTTGCGGTGACTAATGACATGCGAGCGTGTGTGCGAGAGGGTGTGTGTTCGTATGTGTATACGCAGATACGTTCACCCACCCAAATACAAACACACATATTCACACATATATACACGCACGCAGGTACGCAAGCACACACACAAACACACACGCACGTACACACACCCTCACACACACACACACGCACGCACGCACGCACACACACACACACACACACACACACACACACACACACACACATAAAACTGGCCTATATATGTGTTCATTCAGTAGGGTTCATGATACAGTTACATTTCCCATTGGTGGCAATGTTAACGATTTGCATAGTTATAAGAAAACGTGACCATTAAAAATTCTAAAAGTTTTTACCAGCCGCTGTCACCACCCCACTGACATGCTGGTCTAGTTTGGTCGAAATTATGCATTTCTAACTCTTGTAATATGCCAGTATGTGCGATAATTCTCAATGTTTACCAATATTGGCATGAATTACGACGTACACGTGTCTAGTGGCCAAAACAAATCACAAATATCCTTCCGCCTATTAAAATCATCTAAAAATCCACTATTTCACTCTCAACAGCTTCCACCAGCAAACCTGGTAATGTCCCTGCACAAATGCACGTATGTCAGAACGTATGAATTTTTTAAAACGTCCTATATCCAAACTTGCTATGCCCTACATTCGCCCTACTAACTGAGGCATGACCCCAGTAGTCACAGAGAGCCACGTAGATCCCTGCAGCTGAATCCCCCATCTGCCGTCGTCATTAATAAACTTCTCATCGTACGACTATCAGGGCGATACTGAAACTGAAACAGATGATTACATTAGAAAAGAATTCATTTGTTTTCTAGAAGCTGTGTTTTTTCTAGGTAAAATCTAAAACACAGGTGTTTCAATTGAGGTGACCACCTGTAGTAGACAACAAACACTGGGCAACTATTTTCACAGTTGGTTGGAAAAAAGATTAGTTATTTCGACAAATTAGTTTTCTTCAGTATGTTCTACATCCGCAGACATTTTATGATTCGTCGTCGTCGTCGTCGTCGTCGTCGTTAGTTTCTTCCAATCTCGCTCCCTGCGCTTCCCGTACCGGGAACCGGCGCTTCCTGCAGTCACACGGTCGTCGACCGTGTTTCAGCTCCGACCGTGACTGACCATACGGACTGGCCGCCCACTGACCACCGCTGACCGCTCTCTAGTCTCTGCCAATCTGGGATGCAGTCGGGTGAGTCATGTTCGGGGACGTGGGCGTCATCATCGGGGACGTGGGCGTCATCATCGGGGACGTGGGCGTCATCATCGAGGGTGTTGAGGATGTGTCGATTTAAAGGTGCAGCGTCTGGTCGCTGTTATCATAAAATCATATTATATAGTATCAACTAGGCAGATATAATATTATATAATATCGGCTAGACAGATCTCATGTTTTATATAGTATCAACTAGAAAAATATAATGTTATATAGTATAAACTAGGCAAATCTAGGTTATGTAGTATCAACTAGGCAAATCTAAGGTTATATAGTATCAACTAGGAAAATATAATGTTATATAGTATCAACTAGGCAAATATAACGTTATTTAGCATCAACTAAGCCAATCTAGTGTTATGTTGTATCAGTTAGGCAAATTTAATGTTACATAGTATTAACTAGGCTAATCTAGTGTTATATAGAATTAACTAGGCCTATATATATTCTTACATCTTGACTGCCCAAATGTGTTTCAATAAATCACACTTAAATATATATTTTGACGATTATCTGTTTAATTTGAATGTTTCTATTCGAATATCATGCTTACATGGCATGCTGAACGACAATGTCTAAATTTATAAACATATAACAGCCAAAATATTATTATAAAAAATTGTGGTTCATTAACATGTTTAAACCCATTTGAGCTGTCAATACGTTAGGTATAGTATATACTAAATAATATGATTTTATGGTAAAGAAACGATTACACTATTATACCGGGACAGACAAACCTGATTCTATTATGCGGACGATACACTGAAGCGGCGCATTTTAAAATACAGCGCGAACAGGGAATGAGTCCGTCCCAGTCTATATATTTGATTCGAATAAACGCGAATTCGGTTATCCGCGATTCTGTTAAGCTGAATGCATTGTACGCCCTAATATGGTAAGTTTTAAATGAATTCCCTCCTAATGAATTTTGTAGCTAAGACATAGTTACTCATACGAACGATCACTGTTTCAATCAAATATTATTAAACTTGTAATGAGGGAATTCACATGACTCGTAAAAGCGTAGTAACTGCATGGTTCTTACAGTGATATCACACGCGTGATATCTACTTGTCCGTGTTATAACGACACCACGCTAGACAATGCATCAGTCCTACTGGATCGCGGAATACTGACTCGATTAATAACACACATACAATAGAGACAGTTCGACACAAATACAATAGAGACAGTTCGACACACATACAACAGAGACAGCTCGACACACATACAATAGAGAAAGTTCGACACACATACAATAGAGACAGTTCGACACACATACAATAGAGACAGCTCGACACACATACCTGCGACGTGCAATAACAAAGTTAAATATAGCTTATATACAGAATGGTGTAATAAATATATTCACACCTTGTGTTTGCTTACTGAACTTTGTCTCTTGTGTTCATTTTGTGTGCGTCTGTATGGCCTATATGGGGTGCGTGCTAGCGTGTGTCTCTCGATATAAATTACAACAGATAGTCGTTAGTATTAATTATTGCTGGTTAGTTGCAGTAATAATTACTTGCTGGATAGTTGGGTAATTTATTCGTCGGTCGGTCGGTCGGTCGGTCGGTCGGTCGGTCGGTCGGTCGGTCGGTCGGTCGGTCGGTCGGTCGGTCGGTCGGTCGGGTCGGTCGGTCGGTCGGTCGGTCGGTCGGTCGGTCGGTCGGTCGGTCGGTCGGTCGGTCGGTCGGTCGGTCGGTCGGTCGGTCGGTCGGTCGGTCGGTCGGTCGGTCGGTCGGTCGGTCGGTCGGTCGGTCGGTCGGTCGGTCGGTCGGTCGGTCGGTCGGTCGGTCGGTCGGTCGGTCGGTCGGTCGGTCGGTCGGTCGGTCGGTCGGTCGGTCGGTCGGTCGGTCGGTCGGTCGGTCGGTCGGTCGGTCGGTCGGTCGGTCGGTCGGTCGGTCGGTCGGTCGGTCGGTCGGTCGGTCGGTCGGTCGGTCGGTCGGTCGGTCGGTCGGTCGGTCGGTCGGTCGGTCGGTCGGTCGGTCGGTCGGTCGGTCGGTCGGTCGGTCGGTCGGTCGGTCGGTCGGTCGGTCGGTCGGTCGGTCGGTCGGTCGGTCGGTCGGTCGGTCGGTCGGTCGGTCGGTCGGTCGGTCGGTCGGTCGGTCGGTCGGTCGGTCGGTCGGTCGGTCGGTCGGTCGGTCGGTCGGTCGGTCGGTCGGTCGGTCGGTCGGTCGGTCGGTCGGTCGGTCGGTCGGTCGGTCGGTCGGTCGGTCGGTCGGTCGGCTGGTTGGCTGGATTGTGCGAATGGTTACATTCAGTTGGTATTTGGATGTTAGGGACAAAGTGTATAACGGGTGCTGCGCCGTGTTTGGAATACATGGCGTTTTGTTATGTTGGGTTAACAGTCAAACGTATATATTGTGTGACCGATGATAAATGTTTAGCAAAGAGGGGCGGATTAATACTAGAGGAATACGTTACACGGTTTGCTACTCGTAATACGGAAGAAACAAGAACACCACGTGAGCTCGGTCGTCGCAAGAATGCAGCGGATAAATAGATGCCCGTATAAGGGAAATTCACAGGCAGCTGCCAGCCCCTTGTTTCAACCGTGAAACAACGCGACGATACGTAGACAGACCGCAGGTAACGAACGAAGAACAAAATGGAGGATTGCCAGATAACGGAATTCCATAGAACTTGGATCAACGCCCGCAGCCATGGATGTGCATACATAGATGGTCGTTCTAAGATCACACAGTCATTCAAGGAGCGTTCCGCCTAACTTCAGGTTACATGTGGTAGGCGCGTCGTCGTTGTGCGTGAATGGTTATTGTCGCGACAGCAATGCGTGTCAATAGCTGTTACTCGAATGTTCTGCGGATAGGTATAATAGACAATTCATTACTATATAAGGGAATATATAGTGGCGCAATACAGACAGGAACGTTCGTTTGCTGACCAATACGCACGCACGCTCGCACGCACGCACGCACGCACGCACGCACGCACGCACGCACGCACGCACTTGATTGTCTCCTCATGCCAATACATCTATTGTGTTACTGTAGTGCTGACCGCGTCGGCCGACGACAAGTCCTGGTGTATGCCACGGACCAGAGACACGCACTGCGGCGTGTTTTGTGGAATGTTTTGCGTATTTCGCGTTGTTCTGGTATTACGCAATCTTCCTCGGCTAACCAGGCCGTCTCGACGTACAACGACAACACTGCCACGTCCCGGGTAACGGAGGCTGCGCTGTTGCGTTTGTCGTAAATATCTCGTGCCTGCGTTTGACGTGTTGGCGCTATTTGTAGGTACAGCTGAGCGGCGCGTGTTTTCGGTGAATCGATTTGTATGTCATTTAGTTCCGTTCACCGTGAATATAGAACACATGCCGAGATTATACGTATGTGCCTCTGGGGATAACTGAGTTATTGCCTAGGCAACTACAGTAGTTATCGGTGTAGCACCAGAAGCGAATACAACACGGAGATTAGCCAGTCAAGTTGACGAGTGGTGAAAGGCCACTCATGATGTTATGCCTTAATTAACTCCACTTGTTGCCTGTCGACCTGTCACCCCGCAATTGTCATACGGTTAACCCGTTTTATGTATCCAACCCTCTGATGTACACACCAACCCTTCATAAACCTCCCATTACAGTATCTATCTGTTTTTTTCTTACCTGAACCCGTTGTCTTCGACGCCCATCTACTGCCCATGCTAGGTTTCCGGTATAGTTGACCAAGCAGACACGTGTTACAATCCGGATCGTTCAATTGTTGTATTGTGTGTGAATTTGTCACCTATAGTTGCCCTCTGTGTTTGATGATTAGTAGTGTGATTGAATTTAAACTTTTTAAAAAATTCCTCTCCCATCCCACCCCAACTATCGAACGTATCATGTGCGCAGTTCGGGTGTCTTAAAAATATTCCGTCTCAAGACTATGGGAGAACAATCAGAGTACATTTCTCCAATAGCTGAATACAGTGTCCACTGTCCAGGTCCGTGTGCTTAATTTAAAGCGACGGGTTGTACAAAGGGCCTGTTTGTTCCGTGAATCGCAGAAAGCTAGTTTAACACAAGAGCTGGTAATTTCCGCATTTCCGCTCATTAAGTAGACATGGTAAATGATGGATTTGTCGACATGTGGGTGGATCGCTGTGTTGCTTCCGCGTTCCCGGTAAACGACAGATTTGCCAGTAATTTTAAAACTTCTAGGAATTCTTTTAACCCCGAAAATATATTTTGAGCATACAAATTGACACGTTTGAGGACTAAACTACCTATATACTGATCACAACATGATCTATTGGCTAGCTGGCACCAAAGGAACCAAAGCTCTTGCAGACACAATCATGTTTGGATGATATATTTCACAGAGAGCGTGGCCCGTGTTGAAGCCTACACAGAATGGCCCACACACAGTGGCCCACACACAATGGCCCACACACAATGGCCCACACACAGTGGCCCACACACAGTGTCCCACACACAATGTCCCACACACAGTGCCCACACACAATGTCCTACGCACAGTGCCCACACACAGTGTCCCACACACAATGTCCCACACACAGTGTCCCACACACAGTGTCCCACACACTGTGTCCCACACACAGTGTCCCACACACAGTGTCTCACACACAGTATCCCACACACAGTGTCCCACACACAATGTCACACACACAGTGTCCCACACACAGTGTCCACACTCAGTGTCCCACACAGAATGGCCCACAACAGTGTGCCACACATAATGTCCCACACACAGTGTCCCACACACAATGTCCCACATTCAGTATCCCACACACAATGTCACACACAGTGACCCACACACAATGTCACACACACACAATGTCCCACACACAATGTCCCACACACAGTGTCCCACACACACACAGGGTACCACACACAGTGTTTCACACACAGTGTCACACACACAGTGTCCCACACACAAAGTCACACACACAGTGTCCCACACACAATGTCCCACACACAGTGTACCACACACAGTGTCTCACACACAGTGTCCCACACACAATGTCACACACACAATGTCATACACACGCAACACATTTTACGATTTGACGCAAATTCTGCTGCTAGTTAGTAGTAAATCGCCAATGGTAGAATAACTAATATATGTCCGTACATCGGATATCACTCGAATGTTCGCCCTGTTTAGAATGTGTAGCTGCCGCCTCAGTTCGAGTCAGTTATTTCGATTATCGTAATTACAGATGTACGCACTCTTTTAGTCTTTTAGTCTTTGAACCTGATTCGCGATTGGCTGGGTGAATTGAAGTGGAAGCTTTAACGTGTCACATCCTTATTGCCAGTGAGCTTTTAATAACCATCACGCAACCATATCCGAATGTCAACCACCTGCCCAAGTTGCTCCCAAAAAAAAACTTCGCGTGGCAAACATTCACACGACGCAACGCCGTTTACATCAAACACATGCAGCCTCATATTACGCAAACACTTTATAATGACAACCAATGGAATGCAAACTGCGATGCCGCCATCCACTCCGCGAGCGGTGACTGGCAGTCGCGATAACAAGACCTCGGCCGAGTAGAGATCCCGGAAGTCCAAAGTCTACCCACTGACACAATCCAAGTGTCAAATGATCGAGGTCACAAAATGTCACACCACTTCCAGCTGCCAAAGCCGCTGTGCCACAACATGAGCGTCTCGCTCTAGGTCAGACCAATTCACCGTCCAACTTACTCCGAACGTCGTATTTACATGTTCACAATTATCCTATTTTTATGGTTTTATTTGATAGCAAGTAACTGTGATCACCAGCACGGTTAGTATGTTTGAAACGTCGGTATGTTTACAAGGCGATGACGCATACTTTGATAATGAATAGGGTTAATACATTATAATTATTCAAATGACGTTCTCGAAACACGGGTACGTATAGGTCGTCGTTTTTAACGTGTTATTTTACGGGTCGCCATTTTGATGTGCCGTTCTCATTCGCCTTGCACGCACGCGCGAGAAAATGTGTATGTTTGGCACCAAAGATGTAAAATGTGCCTAGAATGGTGTCGTGTGCAACAAATATATCGATTTTACCGTGAATATGTTCGTTTTTGAAAATCACAAAAAAGCCGAACGTATTATCGTTAAAACAGCGGGAAAGCGGGACCGAGGAAAACAAAAGATATTTCCCGCCCGAACCCGGTAATGTTGACACATATGACGTCATGACGTTTTAGCATTTTATGGACTCCATTCTCTGCATTCGCGCAAACCATTAGCATGGCGACCAACTGCATGAGAAAGACGTGTTGTGGTCTTACCACAACAACGGCTTAATGTACTAATGACAGGTTTTGCTATTTTCTGTAGTTAGCCTGATTTTTCAAGTGGGTTTTATTCGGAAGGTCAAAGTTATGCATGACACATGCAATCCAGCACATTCGTGTGTGAATTAGGACAAACGCAAGATTGTGTAATCTTCTTGAAAGTAGGAGAACATATTTATATGATATTCGGTGATGTATATTACTATGAAACCTGCCATTCCATTTGCAAATTAGCAAATACGATGCTTTTTAGTGGGAATGACAGATGAACAGAAACATTTATGTAAGTGGAATATAGCACGTACGAATTACACCGTGTTTGGCCATGGTTTCATTAGTTTGTATCACAGGCATACAACTGAATGGCATTTATTCTTATTGATATTTAAATAATCTTGTTTTCAGTAGTTAATAATAAAGAAAGGATCCGGCGGCAAAAAACGAAGCGGGCGGGACGAGAAACTAGTTACTTTTCGTACTAGGCCTAACACACGTTTTGAATTTTAGGTCAGTTCGTATGAGCGTGCGTGCGTGCGTGCGAGCGAGCGTGCGTGCGTGCGTGCGTGCGAGCGTGCGTGCGTGCGTGCGTGCGTGCGTGCGTGCGTGCGTGCGTGCGTGCGTGCGTGCGTGCGTGCGTGCGTGCGTGCGTGCGTGCGTGCGTGCGTGCGTGTGTGCATGTTACGTGTACATACTTAGCGGAACCGTTCTGCTTTGTTGTTCGCTTGCACACCAACGTTTATCAATAAATCATTTGACGTGTTTTTTCCTAAATCTTAATTCACATAATTAGCTTTGGAACATTTGGAGCTTTTATCTCTCTTCACCATTTGATATTAACAGCTGGACATTGGTGGACGCCGGCAGAAAGACGGACACGATGGAATTGTTTTTATAACAATGGAGTCAATTGAACGATTAACACACTATGATCTATAGAAACTATAGTTTCTGGACAACCCCGATTCTCGTAGAAGGCATAGACACTCACACCGAACATCGAAGAGTTGGGCTTCTAGGCAACACTCGGACAGAACGCATAGGGGTAAACGTGCCTTAGAATATACATCAGGATAATCTGCTAATGTCATAAATAATTTACATATGTTCCCATATTCTTATTTATTTTTATTGGTATCGAGATCTCGCCATCGTTGTACAACACTGGCCTTTCGGGGGACGTGCAAGTAGGGTTGTCAGTCCACAAAGTTACCTCCCCTGGCACGTACACCAGAAAAAAAGGGATCTATGGCTTTTTTAGTTTAGTTTAAATTGTTTAGTATTATTATCGTTTATTTATTCTTATTTATTTAACTTTTATTTATATTTTATTATTATATTACTATATATAACTGTGCTATATATTTATTTTGCAATGGTGTTTTCTTACTAGTAGCATTTTAATATATTTATTTAGTTATTCGTTTACTTCGCAATTCTAGACTTTCCTATCAAGCAATATTTATTTCAAAATAATGTGTATTACTATTAGTATTTTAATACAGTCATTTATTTGTTTATTTAGTAATTCTAGACTATATTATTAATTTTTAATATCCTCTGAAAAACCACCATTTTTTTTTATTTGGCGCTATGCCAAATAAACTATATTATTATTATCCGAAAGACACACAGGTGACCGAGGCTAGTGTTCAGTTAAAGTAACTTTTTGTTAAAAGTATGTTACATGCATTATTTATGTCAACGTATACATTAAATTAATTATTCATGCAAATAAAATGTACCATACCATTGATATTCCGCATTGGTGTTACGTAGATATGGGAAGTTTCCCAGGCGCGGTTGGCTGTAATAACTGTAACAACTGTAACAACTGTAACAAATGTAACAACTGTAACAACTAGCCCCGTAAGCGGACAAGTTGTTACATCCTACGGGGCACGTTGTTACAGTAAAGAACGCGTGGATCGCAAAGCAAGTGTCACTCGTACATGTTACTGCTAAATTATACACAGTGTGCATAACAATGTAGGTGTTCACATAACAATGTAGGTGTTCACATAACAACGTAGGTGTTCACAGCTTCGTATATTAAGCTTTTCATGTTTAGTTACCAAAGGACACTAATTTCCCGGATTCTTACATAGCAATTAATAGTGAATGGAATATAAATTATTGAATGGAGTATGAAATAGTGAATGACAATATATATGTAATGCGACTTCTACTTGATTGAATGACACACACACGCACGCACGCACGCACGCACGCACTCACGCACACGCGCAAGAACACCCACATGTCAATGTGTCGTGCAATATTTATTAATTGCTCAAATAGGGTTGTGCCATAAAAAAATTAACAAGATTTAAAAAAAATTGCTACCCAAGGCCAAACACCCATAGGGCAAGTGGACAAGGAAGCCATTGACTTATCGAGAGTCAATTTTCGTACTATGTGTAACCCGCCCTTCCGATATGTTTGTTAATATTATTTGACGCTGCTGGCATTTACAGTACTGGTTATAAACCATCACCCTAATAAAGCGCACGTCGTGGTTAAATAAATGATGTTACAATTGTTACAACTTGCCCCAAACACAATTTGTTTGCAATTGAACGGACGTGGACGATAAAAAATCATGAATTACAGTTAAACTTTTTCTTTGCATAACCCTTGTATTATATAGTAGGCATGTTTGAAGTTTCATTCACAAAACATAAACATTGGCATCGTGAGATGAAATTATGTGGGCATACCAAAAAAGTTGTAGGTGATTAAAAAGACATTGTTTGCCACACCTCGTTAATTTCGTCTTCTTAACTCCCGATTGTTGGACAGCGTGTCTACCGTCGACGGTATAACCATTTGTGTGCTATGGTTTCATAAAACGACTATATTGTAACAACTTGCCCCTGTATACAACTAGCCCGGGTCTCCCCCCCCCCACTACTAATTTCCTTCCCACACGCCTGGCGCTAAGCGTGTCGTGCACTACCCAATTGTTTTAGTAAGTATTTAAACAGCCGTCTAGTTTCTTCATATCATCCTTGTGGGTGCTTCGTAGTATACCAGGATTTATCGAGCGCGCCTTTGAACTAATCCTCTCCAACTAGCACTGACATCGACTGCAGTCGGCTGTTTTTCACTTCAGCCAAAGCAAGTGTTTTCGTAGGGGCTCATCGGCACCCGTAGTCATGACAACGCAATAAGTGGGTCAGTACGCGCAAGCAACGGCGTCTATTTATTAGCCGATACGTGATAACGAATATCGGCAGTGCGTACAAGAAATATATTACACCACAGTAAACCATTACTTAGTACAGGCGACGTGCCTCCAAAGTAGCATATTCCTAATAAAACATCGCGCCCTGGTGTATTTGGGTGTGGCGATGGACCAAGCCCCCTTTGGTGCAGAGTTAACCTATCCGGACATAAATGAGCAACTAATCGCCAGAACCAAGTTGAGATGGCAATCATATACTCACATTTGTATCAAAGAGTATGCAGTGCCAATAGGCGCCATCAAACGCCCCAGTAGGGCGCAGTTCCCGACGGGCCAAAAACTAACTCGTCTATGATAGTTGGAACATTATGCAATAAACACACGATAAATAGGTTTTTCGTGTATGTAATCAGGATTGTACGCTTATCAATAGAGTTACCTGATAATAGCGATGCGTAAATATAAATTATCATGTTTTGTGATGAAAACCGCAGCATCACGTGACGTCGTGCGCCCGCTGATTTAGGAAAATATCGCCCACTATTCACGATAGACGTACTCATAATCAATACTTATTTGGAGCATATTTCTTCTGATTCTTGATGCGACTATGCAGACGATATGTCACGGAATACATATTATGTGAAACGTCCGCTGTTAACAAACAAAGGCGGTGGCAGATTTGTTGTATTTTGGTGAACGAAATTATTGTTTCCTTGCTTGGTGTTATAAAACGACTGCTATCGCAGTGACTGGCCGGTCGTGTAGCGATACAGTCCTTGGTCGCACTTGGAGTGGCTAAGTTTGGAAATGCCTCAATGTTTTCGTGGATGTTCAGGTTTATGGAGCACTTTTCTAAAAAAATCGGGGTTTTGATTGCATAAAATAAAAAATATTAGGTACCGAAATCAATGTGTTTATTGCACTCAAAACGTTTAAGCAAAATCGCATTTCACGTTTCTACGAATCGAAGGTAACGTCATAATGGTCGCCACTGAAAAACAATTCAGGTCTAACCCCAGGCGAAATTCTCCAGTATGCCCTCCATCGTTGCCAATCAACGCAGTGACCAACGCGAACCGACAATGGGGGACATCTCGCTTGGACGGACACCATTTAATTAATGCCTTCTTATGGAACACCTTTTTAAGTATAAGTAGCGCCCACAGTTGCTATGGTAAACACTTGTCCACTTCGGTCACGTATTCACAACGAACACACATGTTCCTATTCCTGGTGGTCCGTGGCGGCTCCCATAAAATTATGCCGTAGTGTAACTACAGGAGTACTGCAATAGACACAGTTTGCCAAAAGTGCCTTATTTAAGGCGGCGCGGTTTCGAGGCCATATTGCACACCCTATATACACACTTGATTCTATGGCCCGAATACATAAGTCTGGCGTTCGTTGCAGTCCGGCTTGGACCGCCCGACGCCCGACCGCGACGTGTGAACGCAGCCGTGTTTGGGAATAGTTATTGATTGCTCGGACGACGCCGCCTCGCAGACCTACCGGTCGCTGCACGCACGCACGCACGCACGCACGAACGAACGAACGAACGAACGAACGAACGCACGCACGCATGCACACACGCACAAAGAATGCACGCACGTACATACGTACACACACGCACACACACACGCACGCACACACACACGTCCGTCAGTCCGTCCTTCCGTTTTTGCATTTTTGCCAGTGCATTATTTTCATTACACGTGACGAACATAATTGGCTAATCTGTAGTGTATCATTGAGTTGCGGGCCGAGAATTAGAGTATTGTGACACTGATATCAACAAATACAAAGCCACACTAACGTTGTGGTTTTATTTTGTTGTATGTTTATTTCGCACTGACAAGCGACAGGTGCGACCTTCCTTATATTGCCCATATGAATATGCGTATATTGTATAGTCCTCAAATGTATCGATCGCCCTGTTGATAAACTAAATTATGCGTGTTATGCGTGTGTGCGTGTGTGTATATACATAATTATATATGTATGCGTATGTGTGTTGGTGTATGTACGTGCATGCTTGCGTGCGTGCGTGCGTGCGTGAGTGCTGTTGACGCGGTTCTGAAAGTCTGCACGAATGTCATGCATTATTTGTCATTATGGAGTTGTTTGTGGTGATGCGCTGGCCGCTGAACGTTCTTCATTGCAATGGTTCCTGGTATTAGAGATTGTAATGTAATTTGGGAAAAAACAGTTGGCAACTTACATGGGTAACAAGACTTTGTGGGCAGACAGAAGGCACGTGTACATGACACCCTGTGTGGTCTTACCACACGCAACCAATTTGCTTGATGGAGGCTCACACTTGGGATTTTCCGCGATGCACCCGCAGTCAGCCCCTCAGGGGGTTTCCCGAGACAACTAATGGGGTGGACATGGTACGCCAGTGCGTCTCTGGGAGCATTATTTCACGTAAATATCATTATTACGCGTGTAATTCCCATTCTCGTTAGCATTGTTACGCGTGTCATTTCCACTCATCGATATATTATTTTGGCGTGTAATTATTTCGACACTAATTGTTATTATTATTATTATTACGTGTAATTATTCCCAGTAATATAGTCATTATGACATGTGATCGTTAGTGAAACTATTACGTATAATTATGTCCACTCTCATAATCATTATTACATGTAATCACGACGTGTAATAATTCCCACTCCCATATTCATGAGATTCGTGTATGTGGACAATAACTGAATATGGTTTGAAACGCGTTGTTTGGTCACGGCCTGGTGTTGTCCTATATATATATATATATAGTTTCATCCTCAGGGTATGTCGGTTATTCGGAAAACAGTTGTGGTCGATGTCGACTTGTGGCGCCTGTTTCTTTAGTGTCCTATAAGTGGGCTACACAGAGTATTCGACGTTTTTGGAGCAGCGTATGGCGTTCGCGTCTGTGCAACGTGTGCGGGTTTTGTAAGTAGAGATGTTGTTTGAGGGCGGGGTGGCAGCCATTCATTGTGTTCGCAGATTATTGAGCTGCATATGGTTTTCGGAGAATAGGGTGGAGATCGGTTTTTGCAGGATGTATCGTCGAATTATAAATGCTTCTCAGCGAAGCCTTCAGACGAACACAACAGGACGGCTTAATTTTAAGCCGTCGCATTTACTCTAACATTAGTCAGACCAAATAAGTACGTAATGCTGTAGGTTGTTTTGGCAAATTAGTTTTGATATGCCCATATATGGGCATACAGTAGTTGACCCACCAGGTGGCGCTCGAGTTCTCTACATGCAAATGTCTCATAACAGAATAATTGGCAGTCGTCGAAGCCGATTCTGATGCTCCATTGAATGTCCGATCAGCGTAAACAGTGGCACAGCTTGAGGTATACAGCATAGCTATAAATACACGCGACACACTGTACTCGCTGTGTCCGGCTGCGTACGATATGATATTTATAACATAGACGGAATCAAAGGTGACCACATTTAAAAAACAAACGCGGCTGCTAAATTCTAGCAGGTCTGAATTCTACCAGTACCATGTTTCTTTTATGGTACTGCTAGAACGCAATGTTGTGATAAAAAGTAACCGTTTTAATCAAAATCAAGCAGTGTTGTGAGGTTTCGTTTTCGCCTAATAAACTGGGAAAACATAAATGTCACAAATAGTGTTAGCTGAAATGGTGGTTTAACCTAAATATTAACACTGGCACCAAGTCAATATAAAACTACAGGTAAACGTTGCTTTCGAAAATGGAGTTAAAAACGTAAATCGATCTCATGGTGAAATGTCCAGTCTCAAATGAGGGAGAATCGATCGTCATGAACAACGGAAATGTGGTAGTCCTGATTATCTCAACGCTTGTTTATAGTTTTACTATACTCCGTGAACTAATGTAGCCTAGTCGTCCGTTCTTGCTATAATTCCACGAACGAGCGTCATCGGCATGACATGGCCGTCTAAATTAAGCCATGGCGTTCCGTTGCTAGGTTATCGTGACCTAGGTCGTGCTCCAAATATGGCGGTACGCTCCGACCACGTGACCCCCGTCATACGCGCATGCGCCTACTCGCTGCAGTTGCCGCTGCTGACGTGGCTAAGACGAGACGCCCTAAATTTGGCCTCGGCGTCTTCTCGGAGCTGGCGTTGTAGCTCCGAGCCCTCGAGACAACGCCGTCTGCCGAGTGGAGTGCTCAGAAACATGGCGTCGGACGGCGCTGGCTATATGTGGAAGGCGTTCAGCGGCCGACGGATGTCATCGACGGCAGCACCCCAGGTGGTGAACACGGCATCTGCCGCCCCTCGCTATACACTCCAATTATTGGGGGCGGGGTTCGCTAGGGCGGATCCCGCAGTTGGGCTTTTGGATGACTTGATGCCAACGATGGGTCAAATATAGACGTCTTTGTCGTCGGGGAGGGGGGGGGGCAATATCGGCGTAATGCCTCCTGTCTACGTTTTCGTAGTAAGCCTATTTTTTAAAGTCATCATTTCATTTGAGGAGCGCTAACAAAAGGTCGGGAATTGAAGTTTACACGTGGAATGTTGGTGAAGATAATTGACAGAACTTCAAACTTAACGAAAGTAGAACAAGAAAGCACATACTAACATAGTAAACGAACTGTGTAGGCCCAATATGATATGAGGAAGTACTATTTCTCGCTGATGATAATGAATTACTGGAATACATTTTTTACTGATTGCATAATTGTTGATAGGGAAAAAAGGTTGTGCCTTTTTTTCCTACATCGACAAAGATCTAACTTGTCGTGATTTACAGTTATACGTGTTCGTGTATACAACAAAGATATTTGGATCATGTTAGATTGTATGTTCTCTTGATCGACGACGGTTGGATTTGACACGTATTCGCCGGATTTATAGTTCGATTTTTTTTGCAATTAGCAGACATTCCTGTACGTCCTTTCGGTTTGTGGCATCAGCTGCATGCGTCCAGTGCAGACGAACATTGGATCGATTGCACAACCTGCCCTGGTATAATGCCAATTACACAGACAAGTAAATTGGAATTCCGGGAGGCCAGATTAAGTTCAGTCGGCGTCAGTACAGAGTACAGTGTTGTCTGTTGTTTGTCAACGCCGGACACCTCGTGAGTAACTCATGACTCAGGCTTAATGATTCACTCGTGATGGCGTTATGTACAATTCGGTTGAGTCACGGGTTATTTGTACATATGATTCCCGCCGGCGTTACACGTCGGACAAGCTGTCTCAGCTAACTACCGACACACCTCGCGGCGACCGCCAGCTGGCGGCTCGATTACGGGCTCAAAAAACATCCCAGGGACGCAAAAAAATCCAACCTGACTTAATCAGTGATCCGTCTAACCGCGAATTGAACAATGCGTTGCCTGTTTTCTTTGCAGGAGCTTGTTCTTTTGTGCTTAATAAAATAAAATTAGCTATACGGTTCAAATGCATTTGTTATTAGAAGACATTATTATATGCAAGCTTTCAAGTATGCAGTCAGACATACATGCATGCGTACGCTTGTGTGTTCGTACATGCATATTCGTGCATGCGTGCGTGCGTGCGTGCGTGCGTGCGTTCGTGCGTGCGTTCGTGCGTGCGTGCGTGCGTGCGTGCGTGCGTGCGTGCGTGTTATGGTTTTATTTCGTTGTATGTTTATTGCGCACTGACAGCAACCTAAGCGACAGGTAAGACCTTCCTTGTATTACCCATATGAATATGCGGATATTGCGTAATCCTCAAATGTATCGATCGCCCTGTTGATAAACTAATTTCTTCAGTACTGTATGCATCAAATCCCCGAAACTGCACTCCACCTGTCCCCAACACAAGTTGTTGACGTCCTGTTTCTGTAGCGTCCGGTGTCCTCAGGTAGACCGGATGACGTTGGCCTTGATCCCGGCGCACGCGGTTGTTCTGGGCCACGCGGGAGTCGGGGATTCAGCGAAATATCAACGTGTTGTCGTGCACGAACAGGCAATGTTGAGTGGACGGGTAGCAATGTTGAGTGGACGGGTAGCAATGTTGATTGGACGGGTAGCAATGTTACCAGCGCAGTCTTCAGTACTAGGAGTAGACTTCTGCAGCTCGTTCACCGTCGATACGTCATCTGTCTAGCCGTCCGTTTATTCGTTTTATTACAGTGCTTTTGTTTTCCGATAGTATGTGTTTTGACAGCGATATGTATAATGTGCATACGTTTATTGATAACAGTTATATTTGTTTCACTGATTTAAAGGGATTTCATGATCAAAATAATTAATTAATGTAATGGTTAATGATCAGTTTGATGTAGGCTTCTCTCGTGTGTGCTCTAACAATAATCCCATGACTGCGAACATAATGGGTTTATATCTTGCCTACCCCATAAAATCTGTAAAGCAATTATAATTTTGCAACTTATCAATAAATGCCACGTTTATTTCCTAACAAAATGTGTAACTTTCTTTCGGTTACCATTTCCCGTTACTTTCTTTCCCATTACCGTTCTTCGCCCAGCCCCACACGTCGCTAATCACAATCATTCATAGCAGTTACCATTTCCACGAAGCAGAAATGCGTTCAAAATTGTTCCAACTGAGGAAATGAACTGCAGTTGTGAAACGCATCCGGTAATTGCGTAATATCGTCGAGGTGTCAAGTTGACAACAGTCGTAAACCGCCCGAAGTCCACCCGCCCGCGCACTTGCACCGACTTGCACAGCTGTCGGAACATTTATCGTCTCTGTTCTTCTTCGTCCACAGATAGTGGGAGTAATTTTCCCATAGCTGACTTTCGAAGCATTTCCACTGTCGCTGTGTTGACGCGAGTTAAATTTCGGTTTAGAAATCAGTTCCACCACATAGTTTTTCCAGACGTGTAACTGGTGTATTTGGTAATAACTTGGTAAATACGAGTGAGACAGAGACATGTGACTGTTGCACAGCTTCGGCTGACAGTTGTCATCTACTTAACCACGAATTCTACCCACGTGTTCCTGTTTCGTTTTGCCGAATGGTACAGTCATATTTAATAACATATTTAATAGCATATATTTCATTTTATAGAACCAATTGTTTAGTATTTACCATCGGGTTACGCATACTTACTTATCTATATATACCTACACACCAGAACACGCACGTATCTACGTACGCAAGCACGTACGCACGTACGCACGTAAAATATTTAATTCCACACACGCACACATACACACACATACACATACACACACACACACACACACACACACACACACACACACACACACGAACGCACGCACGCACGCACGCGCCACACACACACACACGTGCGCACGCACACGGGAACGCACATACAACATAATGTACTTAATATTGTCCTTATTTGGAGAACATAATTTCCAACGGACGGTGTTCATAAGTCGTATGGCTGGTTGGAGCTCGGAGTCTCTCGTCAACGTGAAAGCTGCCGAGCCACGTCGTCATCGGGATTGTTCGTGACATCTCATTTAATGGAACATTCGTACTACAGAGAATGATTATTACCAATGATAGTGGGTGTTGGTACCACGACCTGCATCATTGTGCCGCCATCACTGACGATACTGAAACGGGATACTCAGCGTAATGAGGATGGTCCGTGAAATATAATGATGGTATTAACCATCAGAGTAAGAATATGATCTGCGGTACTAATTGGACGTAACATGCGTGGTGTCAGTTTCAGTGAAACGTCCATCATATGGATCGCTCTTATGTGTATTTTGTAGGAGTGTGGTCACAGAAAGGTTCGCGAAGTAATGTACACCAGACATTTAATAGCAATGACCCTAGTTTGTTAACCTCGTACAAACACGTCTTACAAATAAGTAATGTATAAGCGTGTATACGCCGCCATATTATGTATATGCATATGTATGTATGTATGTATCATAATATACGTATGTATGCATGCGTGTGTGTGTGTGCGTGCGTGTGTGCGCGTGCGTGCGTGCGTGCATGAATGCGTGCATGCATGCATGCATGAGTGTATGTACGCATGTAGGTACATATGTATGTATGGGTGTGTGTGTGTGTGTGTGTTGTGTGTGTGCGTGCGTGGCGTGCGTGGCGTGCGTGCGTGCGTGCGTGCGTGCGTGCGTGCGTGCGTGCGTGCGTGTGTGTGTCTGTTTGTGTATATGTGTGTCTATGTGTGTCTATGCGTGTCTGTGTGTGTCTGTGTGCGTCTATATGTGTCTATGTATATATATTTGTGTCTATGTGTTTCTGTGTACACATACATAATTATGTGTGTACTTCGCCAACGTGTTTCTCCATACAACAGCCCGGCTCGTTCTCCGCGGTTTGGACGTCGCGCTCTCGCGGACGCACGGCCTATTTATGGGCGTCAGACCGATCGTAGACGGGCAGTCAGTGACCTACTTGCGAAAACATATGCATGTATACACAGCGCGCGGACAAATTCACGCCCGCCCCCACGCACGAACGTTCACCATAACTAGACCCAAGCGGCGATATTATCTGTTTCTATATACATACGAAAGTAGGACTCACTGACGTCCACTTGTAAAATCTCTACATTGGCTTCCTGTCCAATATCATATTATTTTAAAGAACAACCTCGACATAATTACATTCACTGCTCACTCCTGCCAGAAAGCACAGACATCTAATTATGATCTAATTTCTGTTCCTAAAGTCGAAACAAGCATTGGAACAAGGGCTTTCTCGGTTGCCTCACCAAATCTTTGGGATTCTCTCCTTCTTAGTGTTGTGTCAGCAGGAAACATGGGTTTCAGAGGATTTAGTTACAAAAAAGGTGATCTTATTTTTTTATTAATATATAAAACTATGTTGGTGAATTTCGCTTACTTAAGCCTTCTAGCTGAATGCTGCTGACTAATGTTTGTGTTTTATAAAGTGGCGGCAACGAATGTATGTTTTATGTTGATATAACAGTTTCGAGTGAGTTGATGTGTTTACCATACCACATTCACTGTGGCCATTTATACAAGCTACATATCTGGCTCCCATTCTTCGTAAAACATTATTATATAAAAAACCGGCATATTGGCAGAAATCATAATATGAACCACATGTATACAAATCCAGCTGTATCATTATACTACTGTAATGCTATATAGAGCGCCAGTGAGGAATTCAGTCGCGGCACGATTGCCACTACGATTTTGGTCGGCCGGTAAATGGGTTCCTGTTAGTATGCCACGCCCACCGTATGGGATTGTGGGTCACCCTTCGCCAATCAGCGCGAGCTCCGAAGCAACCGTCGCCTTTTGTGCGCGTGGCGAGCGTGATTGGCGCGTGTCAGTCTGAAGATGGGCGGGGCGTAAGTTCGTCGCCGTGGCGACGTGACCTTGTACGTCGCTGCCCTCCGTTCGCCGATCTCCGGAATTGGTCAGCGATTATGCGAATGGATTTGCTAACTTACTTACTCGTCGGCGCTTTTGCCGTTCGGGGCGTGTTATAGTGTCACGGCGACAGTTATAGTGTTTTCGCGTACGTACAGTCATCATTGAAATGTTGCACATCGTTACTACACATCAAAGACTGGCTGTAAATGTGGTTGTAACGGGTGCGTGGTGTAGGCGGGTGTAAATCTGGTTGACGCATGGTGGTCTACTCACAAATCCCATCTATAATAAAACTACAACTTTTCTGATCTATTGCACGACGTTTCACTGTCACAGTTCCCCTGATCGGCCGTCAGCAATTGTAAAAATAGCCACTTTC